>CBVK0103658071.1:0-21828 GCA_900067695.1 Picea abies | reverse complement strand
ACAATTTGAACTGGAAACAATTTAGTTCTTGGTTCTTTGTTGAGATGATTTCATGTGTTCTCTACATCATAGCCTTGCATCTCCATTTCCTTTCTGCAGGACTAGATGAATTCCTAACTTATCTTGTGTGCATGGATGAATATAAGATTGTGCATGTGGAAGAGAATATTTTATGCATCATTTAAAAAAAANNNGACTGTTCACTGTGTTTTCAATGTTTAACTAACCACCATTTTCTTTAATGAGGTGCCTGGGCTGGCCACTTGTTGGGCCCCAACAACTCCCCTTATATTTTTATAAAATTTAAAGGGCCCCTATTAGAATATTGATAATTAAAATGATCCACAGAATCAACATTTTCAAATAGTTCTATGCATTGGCTTGCTTTGAGACAAACTTAAGACATTCACTATAGTATGAAACATTCATTACAAGAGTATATGTCGAAAGTTAGAAACGAACATAAAAATCTTATTTTAAACAAAAATGTTAATTTTTATTAAATGTTTACTTTCATTTAAATAATGATTATGTGTTCATTATTTTGCTCATTAGCAAGTTTGACTATTTTGAATAATGGATTCAATACTTCATCAAATAATATCTTGGTTGGTTTATCATTTTCATGAAATGATTTGGTGATATTAATTAATTAAATTCTTTTTTCATTTTGCATCTCATTTCAAAAAAATAATAATCAAAGAATTATCTATCATTTGTTTGATTTTGTAAAAATCCAAAATTAATGTTTTTTCCCCATTAACTTGAAGCTTCTAGATCATATTTGAAAACAAATTATAAACAATGTTTGTTTATAAGTTATAGTTAGTTTAAATTCATTTTTTATTTTTCTAGATTTTGTTTTATTCACAATTTTTAGCTTATTAATTTAGGTTTCTTTTTGTTTCATAGGTTTCTATTATCAAATATTTGATACGGATCTGATCATGGATTGATTTTATTATCCAAATACGTTCAAGATGATTGATCTGAAAATAATTTTGGATTGCTACAAATAATTTTATGAGCAACAACGGATAAAATTTGGAAAGGCGACAAGATCAGACAGACGATTTTGTAGAACTGATTGCATCCAGACCGTGAGGAATTTGAAAAAATGATTGAAAACCCAGAACCAAAATGGACCCATTTACCTTCCATGTAGATATGTTCCCAAAAAAATGCATGATTTGAGAGATATTTGAGTCTCTTTTAGAGACAAATTTCAGGTGGCGGAAATTAATAGTGACGCCCAGACTGTTCATTCATTTTTATAAATATATGAGAAAGATCAGAGACAGGGAGATCGAGGAATTGGAGAGGAGGATTTTAATCATTTCTCTTTTGTATATTATTGTTTTTGTAAACTTTTTATTTCTTTTCAAATGGAGTAATGGATGGCTGAAATCTTTGGGAGAATGGACGAATATTTTCAAAAAAGAATATGGAATTCCAGGTTGCTTAATGGCTTTTGTCCTGTAAGTAAAATGGTTTTATTTTCATTATAATATATTCATATTCTTTGAATAATTGATTATGCATTGATTTACATGGCTTTAGTCTTTTTTATCAATACTTGGTTAATTATTATCATTTATGTATTAATTTTTCCAATCTTTAAAGTCTATTATCCAAACAATTTCCTCCAGGACTACAGAATGGACACATGATTCTAAAAACTTAATAGAATGACATATATGCATTTTGTCTTTAGCCTTTTGTTTATAATGTTTTTATTTATGTTTTTTTAATCCTGTTACATGTGCAGGTCTGATATCTTTAGATTAAATGATCTGTGATGTGTAGAAGGTTTATATTATAAATATCATCTATCATTTGCTTCATTAAAATACAAATGTTGTGATTATATCTTCGATTTAAATAATGAGATTTATCTTTGAATTTTAAATTGAATGATAAAATGCATAGATTGATTCTAGATTTATCTTGTTGTAATCATGTATAATTATGAGATCACATGTATATGTTTGTGTTTCCTTTTCTGTCATTAAAACCTAAGCTGCCAATACATGTTCTAAATTTATTTAGAACAGTAATAAGGTTCATTGCATATTTCTCTCTTGGACATGGCAATTGGATGTTCACCACTCATGCAGATGCTTGGATACACTTCACTAATTCATTGACATGACAGCTTCTTTGTATTTTTATGTCATTTGCATGTTATTGAAACTATAATGTATGGTTCATCTTTGACTATCCACATGTTCATGTTTCATTAACTTTTTTTTGTAAGATTCGTTAAATTATAAAAGAAAAACAATAAATATTTTTATGTGCTTTCTTTATCTGCTTCCTAGAAGCAATCATTTTTCACATCGATTTTCGTAAGTTTCGATTAAAACATGCGGCTTGTAAATCATGTAAATAAACGAGACTTGTATATCTTCTGCTTAAATACAACTACTATAGTTACATTTGAATATATGTACATATATATAGTGTGTTTAGTAATTAGTTAGTTATTTCTCTCTTTTATTCGTTTCTTTTAGGATTCTTAGATTGGCTAACGGAGCCATTAAATCCGTCAGAACAAGTTACACCAAAATGCTTGGGTTAATTAGATAACCCCAGACTGAACTCGCTCTTCCAGTTACGGATGGTCAATTTTGCCCATCAACACCACTTTTACCCATGATTTTTTGGGGCTTTAAGACGTTGCCTGAGCATGTTGTTTCCACCACGGGTTTAGCTTTTCCATTCTTTAAGTTCTTGTCATGATTCTCCAAGTTCAATAAATTTTAGTAACTTTTATCAATGCCTTATTAATTGCTTATTTATTATTTCTAAATTCCTTATTATTTGTGTTACACAAAACGCCCTATTATTGTTATACGTTGTATGATAAATGCCTTGTTTTTGCTTCTTTATTCAATTTGATGGCAGCAACTAGCTTGGACCCCCATATTTCCTACGTAGACTGAATCACCTTGTTCCATTGACCAAGTTGTACTGATTAATAGTTGTAATAGCAATAATTTATTCATGGTAGATGAAACGACAGAGTTTATTAATTGGGAGTTGAAATGACAGCTAGGAATTGCAGTAGTTTGGATTTAGTTTTATTAATTAAAATGCCCCATTTCATCGTTTTAATTTAGTCTATAAAATAGTTTATTTAGCTTTGTATTTATTCTTTTCTAAGGAAGTAGTCAGAATACCAATTTTAAATTTAATTTTTGGTGAATGTTAAGAACTTCATAATATTGTGACCTAGGTATTGTAATAACCTATACATATATTGATTTATTTTTCTTTTAAAATATTGGCATTATGTATTTCCCTATATGATTTTATTGATGGGTCAATAGTTTCATCTTGATATAAAATAGTTTGTTTACTTTAATGCTTTTAACTTGTGCAATAGTTTCATCTTGATATAAAATATTTTATTTACTTTAATGTTTTTAACTTGTGCTAAGACTACATATTCCTTGACCTCTTAGTATTTCTTAAACTATTACCATGATATTCTTTGAAATAATACTATGATTATAACTTACAGTGTATTTTTATATATTATTTGTGGGATGAGTAATTTAGTGTAAGGATTGTCAAGAGGTGAATAATCTATTTCTTGATGTATTGTTATATATATATATATAACTACCTGATTATTAGATCATGATTATAAAATAGAATACTTATAACAATAATAATAATTTAAGACAAATTGATTTAGCTGGAACTCTGAGGACATTTATAATTTAAAATTGTGCAAATGAACTTGTTTTAAGACTAAATTAGATTATACCTTGATGTCATTATGCACTTTAAACATGCGAAGTCAGGCTCATAATGGAGGTTGGAATAGACGGTGTTAATTACCTTACATGCCATATTAATTTTCATTGTCTTTTAATTTGATTAAAAGTACACCTCCCATGCAATATTGTAATAGTAGTGAGTAATTTAATGAGTTAATAATGATGCACTACCACAATTTGCCTTAATGTACATAACCTTGTTGATTGCGATCTTGATGGTTATGTTATTGTCATTAACTTAGTGGGCTTGGTCTGCTTGTGTCGGGCGGGATGTAGACACCTCCTTGTTCCTTAGAACAGTCACCAACCCTGAGACCTTAAATGGTCAAGATTGATGGGAACCTGGGCTTCAGCATTGCTTATATGTCCTAGAGGTCCTAACCATTGCAGGGTAGGACGGGCGGGTAGTCATTCTTGTTTTTGTCAGATCGTCATGTTGTGGTTGTGAGATTTGCTTGTGTAGTGTTCGTCGTCTTGTTGCATTGTTGAGTATAATGTCATGTTTACCTTCATACACACAAAAAAATAAAAAATAAAAAAAATTGTACTTGTTAGGAGATGCTTGCTGTCATGACGAATCGGAGGTTTGTTACAACCTATAATGGAATGGGATCTAGCATAGGTGAAGTTTCTCTCTGTGAATACTATGAAGGTCCTCCTCCTTCATGATCCTTTGTTTCTTTATCAGCTCCAACAGTCTTAATTCTCTTTCTTTTCTTATTCACTTTTGAATTTACAATCTTGTCAATATGAAGAGGGCTTTGCATTTTAGATTGTGGAGTGGGAGAAACATTTAGTTGAAATTTTGAATAGTTAATGAATGCTTCACAATCCATGTTTTTCTTTCTCAATTCCTCCATCACTAACATATTTATAAGGCTTGAATGGAAAACAATGGTATCAATTTCCTTTGATTTAGCTCGAACCCTGTCAGACATTTTTCCAATACTTCTAAACAAGTAGAAAGGTATATTCATGGCATCCTTACCTATGAAGTGTAGAAGTAGCCTTATAAGGTATTGATATATCATCTTAAATATCCCTTCATAGGTGAAATATATTTGAATCACCTTCAACATTTTATCAAAACCCTCCAGCATATGGTTCTTGGGAACTCCCTTTGACAAATTGTCCTCTTGGTATTGTGGTTTGAGGAATTCCTTGGAGAAAGAAACATTCATGGTCAGGGCCTTGAACCATCTCTCATTAGTGTTAGGTATCTCATTTTTTTTGAGATGGATAATTTAGATACCTCAAACTCCAATGTTAAAACCTTAGTTTTGATCCCATCAAAATTAAGGTAAAACTCCCTAGCCACCTCTGGGTTCCCTCTCAACATTTTTTGACAAACAATAATGCAACCTACTCTTTGAAAAACTTCCTTGATCAAGGTTTCATAATAAAAAATATGTATATCATAGGGCTCTATTATCAAAATTCCCCCTCCTTTGTGAGCCTTCCCTTGTTGTGCAGTATCAATTAATGCTGATTGCAGAAAAACCTTACCACAAGATTTAATGATGATAGAGGTAAAAAAGGGAAAACAAAGGATTAGGGTTTTAACGAATAAAATTTCCCAATAGGCTAGTTCTGTATAAAACCTATGTATTTCTCATCTCATTTGACCTCTAGTAAGAATACAAGGTATCTTTCAATCAGGAGTATGAAGGGAAGACTATTGAAAATATCATGAGGGATATCACAACAGATCGTTGCAAGATAAGTCTTGTTCACCACATCACTATTCTTTGAAAAACTCAGGTTGATTACACGGGTGAACCATTTTACATTCCAGGCTAGATAGGAGTGTAATTAAGTTGGTGAACTTTTTGGAGACATGATTTCGTAGAAGGTGTTGGAATATAGGTTTCATAGTGTTGGGTTTGCTGCAAAGAGTTCACAACACTAGGGCATGGGTTTTGCAACACTTGGGAAATATAAGCAAAGAAGAAAAAATGGATTGGTGGAAAAGGTGGACTAAACCAAGGGATTATTAAGGTTCAATGAGAAAGTTTCATAGTACATCAACATGGGTCTTAGAACTTGTCAACAAGTAAATAAGATAGTTCATAGCGCCTACCACCAGTTCTGAGCACCCAAAAAGGAAAAACAATGAACCGACCCTTTCTTGACCTTCAAATAAGGTGAAAATTCTCATGGAGTACCTGGTGGCCTTGAATTGAAAGCTAGTTCACAATTTTGAGTTCATAGCTCTTGTAATTTCTCTAATATTTGAATTTGTACACAGGCTCTTGGAAGTTCTCTAACATCCAACTCGTCTTCTTTAGCTAGTTCACAATGTTGAGTTCATAATGCATGTCTGTAGCACCAATTCATAGTGTCTAGATGAAAAATGATTTATGCACTTGGAGAAAACAATTAAAATCATTTATGACATAATCCCTAGATATTGGTTTAAAAAATCATCTCTGAAAACAAGGAGATCTTCAGTTTACATGACCCATAAATGAAATGATGTATAGGAATGCATGATGTACCTTTGGATGCACTGCGAACTCTCGTAGTGAGTTGGCAGTGTAAAGATCATATTTTATTTGACATATTAATGGGTAAATGTGACAAAAGGGGGGGTCAACATACAACATGGAGGAAGTGACATGTGAGGGTGATGATGGAGGAATGGAAATATGTGACTCATGAAGGTTTTATCCAACTCTTATGATAACAAGGCATGACCCAATGACTCTTTAGACTGATGCCAAAAATAACCTTTGTTATTTATACAAAAAATTGAAAAATGACCATGGAAAAGGGACATAAAACCCAAAACTTAATGAACACCTATGACTAAAAATAGAAAACTAAAATATTTTTGACCCTTGCAATTCTATGTGATAACATTGGATCAACAGGGGATGGCATGCTCCCCATGAGATTCCAAGAACATGCAGTTTTAGTGTATTATCGAAGGCTGATGGGTTCATTATTTAAATAAAACAAAAAAAAAAACTAAAAATGATATTTACAATGAAAGGAAAGCAACTCAAGTCTTTAAGAAAAGTATTTCTTCAGAAAAATACCATTAATTGGGCAACCATAAATTTTAGAGTCTTCCAATTTCTGCAATTTATAAGTGTTATTTTAAAAATCTTTGGAAATATTGAAAAGACCAATCCACAAGTTTTTGAATTTACCATGCTTACCATTGTCTTGCCTTTGTGCATCCCATTTGAGCACCGGGTCTCCTAGATGGAAGTATTATTTCATTACCTTCCTGACAAAATCTTGCTTGATCTTTTGTTGATGGATCTGTGCTTTATCAAAGATATTCTCCATGGTATGTTGTACTTCCACTAGCTAATGCATCCTCTTGATCATATCATCTGGCTCTCCTTGTTGGTCTTGAAAAAACTTTGCCACAGGTAATGCAATTTGATAAGGAAAAGCAACCTCAGTTCCATATACCAACTGAAATGGAGTAGTACCGATTGATCTCTTGGTGGTTACTCTATCTTCCCATAGAGAAAACTTCATCTTTGAATCCCAAGACTTTTTGTTATCCTCCAATAGTTTTTTGATGATCTTTACTAGACGTTTGTTAGAGGGCTCTTGAAATGTATTAACTTGAGGGTAATAAGGAGTAGAATGAATAAGTTGTATCGCAAATGTTTCACAAAACTTGACCAGAGGTTCAGCTTTAAAAGTTGCAGCATTATCAATGATAATCTTGTTAGCACATCCAAACCTTGACAAAATGTCTTCCAAGAAGAAAATCACCACTTTATGCATTTCATTTATTGTAGGAATGGATTATACCCACTTGGTGAAATAATCAATGGCAGTCAGTATCCAACAATGATGGACACTTGAAGATGGATGGATTTCTCCAATGAAATCTAATCCCCAATGCTATAAAGGACCATATACCATTATGGGCTTCATAGGAAAACATTTTAGTTGTTGCTTGCATGAGAATTTATGGAATTTTATCACAGGCCCTATTCTTTGCACATTCATCAGTGAATAAACTAGGCCAAAAGTACCCAACTGTGAGTATTTTATATGTTTTGGTCCTCCAAAAATGAGGGCCTCCACATAGGTTATCATGGAAGTCATATATACTTTGATTTTCCTCATCTCGATCCAAGAATCTTAGAAGAACCCCAACAAGATCCTTCCAATACAAAACATGATCAACAATGCAGTATCTAATTTATTTGAGTGTTAAATTCCTCACCTTAGTCTTCTCAAGTCCAGCTGGGAGCTCCAATGTCTGCAAGAAATGGATAAGTTCCTTGTACCAATTACACTATGTCTATTTGGGACTAATTTGCGAGTTGCTGCTAGCAATATTAGTCTGCTGATATACATAATCTGCATTCATGAAATTAACCCCAAGTGACTTATAGTTTGATTCAGATAACAATTTAGCTAAACCTTGCCCTTTCACATGTTTGGTAGGTTTAATTTCAAGATCAAATTCCATAATTTTGGAAATCCACTTTCTTCTCTTCCCATCTATGTAAGGATGAATTAAAATTTATTTAATAGAGGCTGAAGGTACATAAGAAATAATCCTATAATGTAGAACATACACTCTGAAATCCTTGAGGGCTTTGACCAAAGAATAAGTTTTCTTCTCCATGATTTCATACCTGACTTCGGCATCCCTCAAAGCCCTGCTGAAAAAAGAAATAGGTTACTCCATCCCATATGAGTTTTTCTGAAAGAGGAAGACAACCAATGTGTCATCTGAGGCAAAATAAAATATCATAAATTCTTTTGAATAATTAGGGTTGACAATAACAGGTGGGTCATTCATTTCTTGTTTAATTTGATCGAAATAATTTATAGCTTCAAGCATCCACTTTACTTCATTTCAATTTCTTAGAATGGATGTGATAAACTTAACCAACTCAAAAAAATTATAAATGAATCTTCGAAAGAAGTTTATCTTACCCAGAAAGGACTAGATCTCTTTCTTGGACCTAGGAAGATACAGAGTCTTGATGGCCTCTACTCTACTTGGGTCAATTTTTACCCCTTCTACTAAGACAATATGTCCCAACAATGTATGTTCCTTCATAAAAAAGAGGGACTTTGTGGGATTGAGTGACAATCAAAATTTTATGCATTTAAGGAACACCTTCTTCAAATGTTGATAGTTTTCTTCATCAAATTTTGAAAACATTGTGATGTCATCCAAGTATATCACCACACACTTATCATTTTCTTCGATAAAGGAAATATGCATTGCACGTTGAAAGGTTTCCCCTACATTCATGAGACCAAAGGGAATCTTGGCATACATGAATGTACCAAAGGAGTGGTAAAAGTTGTCTTCCCTCTGTCTTTTGGAAAAATAGAAATCTGGTTGAAGCCTGAAAAACCATCAATCATTGACATCCTTGCTAAGCCAATCACCCTTCACAAAATATGTTCCATATTGGACAAAGGATAGTTATCTTTCCTAGAATAACTGTTTAAAATTTGGAAATCAAGACAAAGTATAATTTCTTCATTATTTTTCCTAACAGGGATAAGATTATCTATCCACTCAGAGTACCTCAAAGCTATGATGATCTAAGCATCCAACAATATGTTGACTTCCTTCTCATTGATGGGAAACAACATTGGATTGATTTGCCTTAGTTTTTGTCTGAACAATTTAGTATCATGTTTCATAAGTGTCTTATGTTTACTAATCCTTGTTTCATAATTTTGCAAATCATCATACTTCCAAGAAAAAACATCGGCAAATTCCTTTATCATATTAATATACTCATTTCTTTGTTTTTCTGACAAACTACTAGATATTTTGACATACTTGAGATTTTCATGACTACCTATATTGCATTCTGTCACATCACAATCTGCATTTGAACCTCTTACTTGGATAACCACATCATTACTATCAAATAATATTTCTAAAGGAACCAATCCCTTGGGGATATGATTACTAGGGAATTGTACAATCCTGTGGTATGCAATTTTATTTAGGAATTTATCAGCATGAGGGTTGTTTTCATCATCTAGATCTTGATCAATGTGAAGTGCATAAAATTATTCCACTCTTTCCAAAAATATTTTTATCTCAAGATCATATTCAAACACGTTCCAATGTTTGACATTGTCAAGTACGGAAGGCCTATATTTTACTTCTACACCGTACTTGAGTTTAGGTGGTAGTGGAATTTTAAAGTTGCTAGAAGAAACAACTAGGGAGACTGCCAATGCATTTTCTTCTCTAGGAAAAAAGGATATATTGAAATCTAGGAAGAAATTATCAGTCAGATCTCATAATTCATTTTTGTAGGTTCTCAACCTTGGAATTTTTTCCTGATATAAGTTTCTAATCTTATGTACAATCATCTTTGTGTCTCCAAAAACTGGTAAGTCCTCAATATTCATATCTTTAGTATCCCTCAACCCCAAAACTAGGGTCTCATACTCAACAATGTTATTTTTGGTCTCAAATTCTAACTTGAAAGACAAAGTTATGACTTATTGAGAGGGGGAAATGAAAAACACTCCATCACCGGCATTGTCTTTAGGAGATGCCCCATAAAAAAACATTGCTAGAAAATTCCAAAAAGGGTTTTTCGTCTAATTTTTTACTTTGTACATGATTAGTTTTATTGGATTTATACTAGAATGTTGTATTTTAATTAGACAATTTCTGGTAATATTAAATGTTACATTATATTTCTCTTTCGCATGGAGGAATAAACATTAACTAAAACATGATAAATGGTTTCATTGCACAATAAATTGTTATAATAATTACATATGTATGTAATCACTTACATGACTTATAGGTATAACGAGCAACTTACATAATAATTGAATAATGTTGTTTGTTCACTTATCATAATCCTTTATTCCTTTAAGTTTATTTTTTTGTGTATAATAACAAATTGTTATACTCATTTGTTGAAAGTTCTTATTTTACTGATTGTAAGAAAGGGACTTTACAGAAACAATAGTTTGGAAATCAAAACAAAAATTGAAAAGTTTGTAGGATAGGAAGAAGATTTATGCAGATCTAAAAAGGATACACATAGAGTTTAATGTTGGAGATCATGTCTACATAAAAGTGAAACCCAAAAATAATCCATTCAAGCTTGAAAAAATCTGTAAGACTTTTACTTCAACTTTGAATCCCAAGACTTTTTGTTATCCTCCAACAGTTTTTTTATGATCTTTACTAGACGTTAGTTAGAGGACTCTTACAATGTATTACCTTGAGGGTAATACAGAGTAGAATGAATAAGTTGGATCCAAAATGTTTCACAAAAATTGACCAGAGGTTCATCTTTAAAAGATACAACATTATTAATCATAATCTTGTTAGCACATCCAAACCTTGAAAAAATGTCTTCTATGAAGACAATGACCACTTTATGCGTTGCATTTCTTGTAGGAATGGATTATGTCCACTTGGTGAAATAATCAGTGGTAATCAGTGTCCAGCAATGATGGACACTTGAAGATGGATGGATTTATCCATTGAAATTTAATTCCCATTGCTAGAAAGGACCAGATACCATTATGGGCTTCAGAAGAAAAGATTTTAGTTGTTTCTTTCCTAAGAATTTACGGAATTTTATCACAGGCCATGTTCTTTTCACATAAATTAGTGAATAAACTAGGCCAAATGTACCCAACTCTGATTATTTTATATGTTGTGGTCCTCCAAAAATGATGGCCTCCACATAGGCTATTATGAAAGTCATAGATAGTTTGATTTTCCTCATCTACGTCCAAGAATCTTAGAAGAACCACTACAAGATCCTTCCAATACAAAACATGATAAAAAATGTAGTATCTGATTTCTTTGAGTGTTACATCCCTCACCTTAGTCTTCTCAAGTCCAGTTGGGGGCTACAATGTCTGCAAGAAATGGATAAGTTCCTTGTACCAATTACACTATGTCAATTTGGGACTAATTTGTGAGTTGTTGCTAGTAATATCAGTGTGTTGATATACATAATATGAATTCATGAAATTAACCTCAAGTGACTTACAATTTGATTCAGCTAACAATTTAGCTAAACCTTTCCCTTTCACTAGCTTGGTAGGTTTCATTTCAAGATCAAATTCCATGATTTTGGAAATCTAGTTTCTTCTCTTCCCATCTACGTGAGTCTAAATTAAAATTTCTTTAATAGAGGTTGAAGGGACATAAGAAATAATCCTATAATGCAAAACATACACTCTGAAATCCTTGAGGGCTTTGACCAAATCATAATATTGCTTCTCCGTGATTTCATACCTAACTTCAACATCCCTCAAAGCCCTGCTGAAAAAAGAAATAGGTTGCTCCATCCCATCTGAGTTTTTTTTAAGGAGGATGACAACCAATGTGTCATCTGAGGAAAAAGAAAATATCATAAATTATTTTGAATAACTAGGGATGATAATAAAAGGTGTGTCAGTCAGTTCTTGTTTAATTGGATCGAAATAATTTATATATTCAAGCATCCACTTTACATCATTTCCATTTCTTATAATGGATGTGATAAACTTAACCAACTCAGTAAAATTATAAATGAATCTTCTCAAGAAGTTTATCTTACCCAGAAAGGACTAGATCTCTTTCTTGGACCTAGGAACATACATAGTCTTTATGGCCTCTACCTTACTTGGGTCTATTTTTACCCCTTCTGCTAAGACAATATGTCCCAACAATGTATGTTCCTTCATAGAAAAGAGGGACTTCCTGGGATTGAGTGACAATCAAAATTTTCTTCATTTAAGGAACACCTTCTTCAAATGTTGATAGTGCTCTTCATCAAATTTTGAAAACATTGTGATGCCATCCAAGTAGATCACCAAAAACTTATCAATTTCTCTAATAAAGGAAATAAATATTGCATGTTGAAAGGTTGCCCCTACATTCATGAGACCAAAGGGAATCTTGGAATACATGAATGTACCCCAAGGAGTGGTAAAAGTTGTCTTCTCTCTATCTTCTAGAAAAATAGAAATATGGTTGTCGCCTGAAAATCCATCAATCATGGACATCCTTCCTGAGCCAGTCACCCTTTGCAAAATATGTTCCATCTTGGACAAGGGATAGTTATATTTCCCAGAACACCTATTTAAATTTCGGAAATCAACACAAAGTCTAATTTCTCCATTCTTTTTCCTAACAAAGATAATATTATCTATCCACTCAGAGTACCTCAAAGGTATGATGATCTAAGCATCCAACAATAATTTGACTTCCTCCTCATTGATGGGAAACAACATTGGATTTATTTGCCTTAGTTTTTTTCTGAACAATTTAGTATCATATTTCAAAGGTATCTTGTGTTTACTAATTATTGTGTCATAAGTTTTCAAATCATCATAGTTCCAAGAAAAAACATCGGCAAATTCCTTTAGCATTTTAATATACTCATTTCTTTGTTTTTCTAACAAACTACTAGATAGTTTAACATACTTGGGATTTTCATCACTACCTAGATTGCATTCTATCACATCACCATCTTCATTTGAACCTCTTACTTTGACAACCACATCATTACTGTCAAATAATTTCTCTAAAGGAACCAATCCCTTGGGGATATGATTACTAGGGAATTGTACAATCATGTGGTATGCAATTTTATTTAGGAATTTATCAGCATTAGGGTTGTTTTCATCATCTAGATCTTGATCAATGTGAAGTGCATAAAATTATTCCACTCTTTCCAGAAATATTTTTATCTCATGATTATCTTCAAACACCTTCCAATGTTTGACATTGTCAGGTATGGAAGGCCTATATTTTACTTCTACACAGTACTTGAGTTTAGGTGGTAGTGGAATTTTAAAGTTTCTAGAAGAAAGAACTAGGGAGTCTGCCAATGCATTTTCTTCTCTCAGAACAAACGATATATTGAAAGCTAGGAAGAAATTATCAATCAGATCCCATACCTCATTTTTGTAGGTCCTCAACATTGGATGTTTTTCCTGATATATATTTCTGATCTCATGTACAATCATCTTTGTTTCTCCAAAAATCGATAATTCCTCAATCTTCATATCTTTAGCATCCCTCAACCCACAAACTAGGGCCTCATACTCAAAAATGTTATTTGTGGTCTCAAATTCTAACTTAGAAGAAAAATTTATGACTTCTTTAGAGGGGGGAATCAAAAAAATTCGATCACCAACACTGTTTTTAGAAGATGCCCCATCAAAAAAATTGCTAGAAAATTCCAAAAAGGGTTTTTTGTCTAAATTTTTTCTGTTTACATGATTAGTTTTATTGGATTTATACTAGAGTGTTGTATTTTAATTAGACGATTTGCGGTAATATTAAATGTTACATTATATTTTTCTTTCGCATGGAGGAATAAACATTAACTAAAACATGATAAATGATTTCATTGCGTAATAGATTGTTATAATAATTACATGTGTATGTAGTCACTTAGATGACTTATAGGTGCTCATATTGTTAATTGGAATGTGATCCAGGTGGAACCAGAAGGTGAGTTCTAGGTGGAACCACTATGCATTCTCAACAAGAAGGAAATTATGTTGCGGAACAGAGCCATCACCCAGGTTAAAGTGCAGCTGAGACACTTTATTACTAAGGAGACCACTTGGGAAATGAAGAAATTTATGAGGAAATATTATCCAGTTATATTCTACAGCTGATATTCTTGGATGGAACACCAAGGATGGTGTATAGTTAAAGGTGGGAAGGATGTAATATCCCTCCATTTTAAATATGTGAATAATTTTGGATAATTGTAATTATTGGATTATTATGTTGAGAAAGACTATAGTTAAAATTTTGGTCATCATAAACATTTGATGATGATAAACATTTGGGTAAGTATTATTTTAATTTTATTTTAAATTACTTGAGAAAAATTTATGATAGAACCCAACTATAACAAGAGTAATTCTTTATTACAGGGGAAAAGTGAAAAAGTGATAAAAACCACCACGGTAAATGTTTTCCATGAGTACAAGTGTAAACCTATTCCTAAGAATGTGGGAGGTGAGGTAACAATATAACAAGAAGTTAGCCCAAGACTCCCAAGAGTTAGGGATGAGGCTAACTTGAAAAAGAAAGATATTGGAAGTTTATTTTCTTGATTGGGAGACAAGAGGAAAGACAAGTATGGTGTAGGTAGGACACTACTAAGTACCTCTGCAGGATATGAACTTGATGGTTTTGGGAAAGTTTCAAGTTTTGTAACTACCCAGAGAAGGTTATTGACATTTTCATTTTCCTATGGAATAAATAATTATGCTCGGGGGTGACAAGAGTAGGTAAGACTTGGCTTCTCTAGTCTAAGGTTGGGAGGAGATAGACTATCTCCTCAGTTTGTCCTAATAACTCTTTTTGGTTCTGATATTTTTTTTAGTCTTTCATTTCTATTATTATTATTTTCTAATGGTCACAATCATAGATAGACATTTCTTCTTAAATTGTTAAAAGAATAGTATGAAAAAAAATCCCTTTTTCAAAGAAAAACTACAAGAAAAGAATGTTTATTTTGTTTAGAATTGGTTGAATAATTGTAATACCCCGATATTCATTCCCCATATTAAAAAAATTATTTATTTTATTTGATGAAAGTTCGGAGTGCCCAAATAATTAAAGAGGTAAGTGTGCCTATGAAATGTAATGTTTTGATTATTGTTAATAATAAAACACATCGTTGGTTGCTAAACAGACAACGGAAAGAGTTATAGGGGGATATGATTCCACTCCCGTGGGGGATTAAGGGGATAATTCATTTTACTATATTTTAATTAGCCATAATTATTTTAATTGAGATGAGTGGTTACATGAGCTTCTTGGGGGAAGGCCACATGGTTCTCGATTTCGAAGGAAATATATAAACCCATATTGTGGGTTGTTTGGGGGTTCTTCTCCATTCAATCTCTCACTCTTTCATTAATTTCTTCTCATTTATCATTTCTCGTTCATTTTCGGTTCTTGGATGGGGACATGGGGAAAATTTATGAGGAAGAAGCCATTTTTATTGGATGTAGTAATGACTGGTGTATTCCAACCATGAGTTGATGCATGTATTCTTGAGATGCATTGGCATGTGCTAAATTTTATTCACATATACGAGTCCTCAGAGTCCTAGCATGGAGATTCTTGACCAGATGCATTGGAGACATGGAAGGAGGTGGAAAACCTGAGGGACTGTGTGGTAGAGAAGGGAGTCCATTCTCTTGGGTTATGCAGGCTAGAGAGAAGAGAGCTAGTGTACTTTGGATTGTTGTGTGTTGAGAAACCTGTGAGAGCTTGGGTGCTACCTAGTTTGGGAAGTTGAGTAACACCCTCGAACCATCCTTGTGGATTGATAACCCTCGCTCGGCGGTGACATTGTTGTTTATACTTCAAACAACAATGTCTATGGTTGGGTGGAACGTCCTTGGTCAATAGTATTAAAGGTAAGTTCTCTTTGTCATGTGTTTCTCTGCTTAAACATTTATTTCCATTGTGTATTAATTATTATCTCAGAGATTCATATTTTATAATGCATGTGCATGGCATATCTCTTTTTTTTTTATGTTATAGCATGCATCTTGATTATTGCATGTGTTGTTGTGGTGTTCTTTCATGCCTCTTTATTAATTAAATGATATTAGAAATTTGAAATTAATTTAGAAGTGAGTTTTTGAAAAAGCGAGCCTAACATATGGGTGGTTGGGTACGTTACAATAATCCTCAACAATGTTCTTTAAATATTATTGTTTACTACTACTATTGTACAAAATGGTAAAAAATAATACTAAAATCATATCATAAAAACTAGTAATATAATTAATTCTATTCATATAAAAAGAGACAAAGGTTTCAAAACATTTATTTTCTTTTTTTTTATTGAAAAATAATATTAGAATTGACTAGTTATTTCTATAGAAAACTAATTAAATAAAATCTAGTCTAGATCCACCTATATATGTATATAAATAAATTGTAACAACACACTAAGAGTAATCAAATAAATAGTTATAGTATCCATAGTATATATTTGGAAATAAAAATTATCACAGAACTATGGACAAAGGAAAACAAATGAATAGAACTCTTTGAATAAGTAAATGTAGTAAGAGAAGTATAAACCCTAATCTTAATAGAATAATTTTAAATTCCCAAAATAAATTTGAACAAAGATTATATACAAGTAATAATAATAATAATAATTTATTTTTAAGGTCGCTCAACGATTTGACTGGTAAAGTCTACGAAGGTATACATACCCTACCCTACCCCTTCTGGATTTGAACCTGTGACCTCTTAAGAGAAAACACATGTCCTTAACCATTAGACCCACTCAAGCTGTATTTTCTTGAAAAAGAATATAGATTTAATCACAAAACCCTATTTGGGTAAGACCCATTTCAAGTTAATATATATAAAAATATGAGTATAACGATAAGAAGAACAATGAGTTGGTATAAATATATGTTTTCCCTGAAAAGTGGGAAGCGTCGTCGGTCTCATAGGGATGAGGCGAAGAACCCAAATAAATTAGAAATTAAATATAAAATTAGTCACGAGGAACTTTGTTGCACATAGGTGGTTTAATAATTAAATACACGGGTAAAAGAATATAGTAATTGGTTTCTTGTGTAAACATCTAAGGCCGTGAAATCATGATGAGTGCTCCATTACTGTCCATTAATAGTAATGGGGTTTTTATTATCCTAACATTTTCAATGTTATTAATGGACAAGCATGGAAATAATAAGTTGGGTAATTAATTGTAATCACTATACGTCACCTCATATAATTTGATATCATGTACATGAGATCGACCATATCAAACCCACTATCTTATATAAATTATCTTCCCTTAAATGCTCAGATTGAGTGCCATATATTAAATGAACGCACTATGTAAACTAGCTTTGGGAATGGTAAGGAATCCCATGTGGATTCATATTATAGATTCTATATATAGTTGTAAAGTAGATATAATTTATTATAAGTTAGTTAATTATAAGACCAACGACTCGACTTAGAGTAAGATATGGATTCAAAATTATTAATATATATAAATTACATGCAAGCATGGAAAACTATATGTATTTTATGTAATCCACATGATATACGGGCTTGTGAATGCTAGTAATAAAAATAAGGGTAAAAATGTATATATGCACTTACAACATAATCTTATAAGGTTGTGAGAAAACATAACATAATTAACCCTTATTAGTTGGAATCCTTTGTGAGAAGAATTCATTTATTCAAAATTATATCTTTATAAATGGATGCGAGCATAATGAATGGCTATGCTAGCCAATAGTATGTTAAACTACTTTAAATTAGGGATTAAGGATAGATATTTTACATGTTCAGGAATTTGAAGTCATGGAGGGTGTCAATCTTAGTTATAATATGGATGGTGGCTCTTATACAAGCAACTTTGAAAATTATCAATCTATCAACATGTAAATATAGTAATCATTAGTGAATAATACTTAGTTATTGTTCTAAATTATTGAATAAATGATATCAACCATAACATCAAGTACATTATTAATGGAGAGAATATGTATATATATATATATATATATTGTATATTTAAAAAAAAAAATCGGTGTTTGGTGATGTTACACACACGTAGTTCCATATGGCACACAGATTTGACATAATTGGACAAGGATCCATGGAGGAAATGAGTTCCATGTGTCGAAGTTGTACAAGTGCCACGTGTCATGCCATGTGGTAGATAGTGACCAGACTATGTGTCAAAATAACTGTCTAGTTGTGGATAGGATCGTGTGTCCTAGGTGCTAGCTCATCTTGGATCACGCCTTTTGGGTTATACTAGTGTTACACACAAAATTGTCACATCTATGTGTTGGACCTTGATTTCTCATCCCCAACACTGTGAAAAACATTTTTCCATGTTTCCTAGTTATCAAAGAGAAGAAAATCCATTTTATGAAGGTTGAACAAATTATCTTTGTTCTTGTTATTTGGCTTAGTTGGAGCATTAATGCCCCATGTTCTGCCTTAGGGAGCGTCACTCTTAGGGTGACACCTCTTCCTAGACCAGCGGGGAGTGTCATTGAATCATCGCCAATATCATTAGGAGAGTCAATCTTGTTAGGGTGGATTTAACCCATCCCACCTTATTCTATTGGTTGACTCTGAGATACTTCTGGTGTTTATTATTGAGGGATGATTCATAGGCTTGAGTCTCTCCTTTTTGGGTAATCAATCCTAACTTATGGAGGAAATATCTCAACCTTCCCTTCATATTCTAAGTAGGTTAAACCTCCCAAATCCTTTATATAAGCAGAGTCTCTCAAGGGTGAAAGGGATTAGAAATAATTAAGGTCTGAAGCATACCAAAATTTTGTTTTATTTGTCAGCACATAGTAAAGGGATGGATAGGAGAATCATTGGAGGAGGATTGCAACATATCATGATTGTAAGTTCCATTGTTTCTCATATTAATAAATTTGGCCCATTTCCTTATTTTTGTCTCGTTTAAAATTTTTGTATGAATTGTTGTGGAATAGTTATGATAGCATTTATCTAGCTTGTTACAAGAAGTAGAAGAGGAGGATAGTTCTATTTCTTTGAAGGTTGACTACATTTGGAGCTAGCCTAGATCCAACACTTGAACGACAAAGAGCAGCAAGGAAAATCAACATAAAAAGGTGCCAAATTCTATTCCTCCTCATTTCTTATTTCATGCATAAATAGATGAAAACCGAGAATTTTAGTGTCCATTTGTTCTAGATGTATTAGTTGAAGAAAACACAACTAAGGGGAGCTCAACCTATGCGCAGGGTGATATTTCTCACAATAGGTTTTGGCGACTCCACTGGAGAAAAAATGTTTCCTTGGTTTTTAACCCTTTGTGTCAGTATGTCACTTGATTGAATGTTTGGTTTTTGAAGTATTCTTTTCTTTTCACCTCCATTAAACAACTTGCATAGTCCTCAAAACACTTTGGTTGAATCTGGGTTGAGTTTGAGCCTATTTTCCTTTGTTTTTCAGCAATGAAACTCCCCTCCAGTGGCCTATTGAGCATCACTAATGCCCTCCTGTAGGATTTTCAGGAGCGTTACCTTACCTTTGATTCCCTATACCCTTTGTACAAGGAGTGTCACCCTTTCCTGGGTTGGTTTCTGGGATTTTTTGTCTCTATTTCTCAGTTTGATTTTGTCCCATATTCTTCTATGATTGCTTTAAACTTTGATTGTTTGGTTTTGATTGCAAGTATCACTTTTATTCTCTTCTTTCTTGTGAATTACCTTAGATCAAGTTTTGAAAGGGTTATAAGCTAGTCATGGTTTGCTAAATCCTTGAAACTCATTTTTTTATTTTCCACAATCTTTTTCTTGTCATATTATATAAGCATTATACAAGCATTTGACCTCTATACTTTTCTTCCTAAAAAAACTCTCAAGCATTATAGTTGTCAGTTTTGAGAGCGTTTTCTGTAAATTTTGAAGTATTTTGTTGACAATTGATTCTTTCACTTCGTTTAAATTTTGAAATAAGGAATTTTTTAGAGTCGGTTGTGCTATCAATTGGTGTCAAATCCTTTGGTTTTAATACTTTTTAAGAGTGATTTATGTCTTTGTGAGTGCATCTTTGTTTGACTATTCTTTTTCTTCCCATTATTTTCTATCTTAACTTTGAACTATCATGTTCATTGAAATAAAATAAGCATTAAAGGAATTGCATTCAATCTTATTTTCATGTTAATAGCAAACAGAGAAATTCATGCATTCTAAATCATTAGAAGTAGAGTTTTAGTGGGAAAAAATTAAAAAACTTAGCATTCACTCATTTTGAAATTTTAAAGAATTCTATTTTCATAATTTGGAAAAAATTTGGATTCTTCATTTAAGTGATTTTTTTTTCAAAGAGTGTCGCATGAATTGAGTATTAAGATGAGCATTTAATGGTATTTGGAAGAAAAATAAACCTTTTCTCCCTCTTGAAAGTAGTTTTCATTGAAATAAAACACACATTTCATCTTCCTATTGCATGGTTTTTGGAGTTAGGTCAAAACATGATTAGTTTCATCTCCATATACCCTTGAGTAAAAACAACTCTAAAGAATCAACCACACGTAATTAAAATAAACTAGAATTTTTATTTAAAGAACACCAAAAATAGTCTAGGAATTAAAATCTTTGGTCTCGGTGCTTCATGAATCCTAAAACCATTCGAGGTCCTTAGGAGTTTTACTGGTCCACTTGTCTTCATTTGAACTAGAATTATGAGAGGAATGGAAGGAATAATAGACTGAATATAATAGCATAGAGATACGGATAACAAAAACATATGTCTAGTGAATAAGAACTTCTATTGAATAAATAAAATAGGTTGAAACTGTAAAACTGTAGAACTTGAAACAACTTGCTTGAATGGTGGTAGGTATCTCTAAGAAGAGATGTGGCATGCTATGTGCATCTATATGAGAAAAATGATTACAATGAGGCTCCATAGGCCTTTTTAACATTACTCAAGAATTTCAAAACCCTAGACATCCAAAAACCTAACCCTAGGAGATGAAACGCCAAAAGTTGTGTGGGCCCCAATGGGTAAGTTGGTACCTCAACTTCCCGAGGTCGTAACTTTTGCATATGATCTCTGTTTTAGACATCTGATAGCCCATTGGAAAGGTATTTTATAGAAATACACATTATTCCATCAATAGACATCCAAAAACCTAACCCTAGGAGATGAAACACCAAACGTTATGTGAGCCCTGATGGGTAAGATGTTACCTGAACTTCCTTGCGTTGTAACTTTTGTAGATGACCTCTGTTTTAGGCACATGATAGCTTGTTGCAAAGATCTTTTCAAGAAATAGACATTATGCCATCAAACTTTGACTTCGTCTATAATTAGATTGTGGAAAGCCGAAAAAACACTATTTAGGGCTCCAAAATAGACCTCGAAGTACATAAATATGTACTGACATGAAAAATTACAAAATATCCACCTGGAAGATGTGTACAGATTCAGAAAACCCCAAAATTTTAGACCCCACAATTACAAAATTGTATAGACGAACGTTTCGAACTAAAAATTGTCAAGAGGAGCTAGTTGGAATAGGTGGGTGGCCAC
>CBVK0103658069.1:0-14240 GCA_900067695.1 Picea abies | reverse complement strand
TATGGGGGCCTAGAAGGGTAAGTTGGCACCTCAACTTCCCGAGGTCATAAATTTTGTATACAACCTCTGTTTTAGGCACGTGATAGCCCATTGGAAAGGGATTTTCGATAGATAAACATTATGTTGTCAAACTCTAACTTTGTCTATAGTTTGAATGTGGAGAGCCAAAAAAATATTGTTTAGGGCCCAAAAACGACCCTGGAAGTACAAAAATATGCACTGACATAAAAAATTCAAAAAATAATCCAGTTCAATAAGGTGGGCTACCACCAATATCCTTCTAGAATATGTGTATGGATTGAGACAACCCCAAAAGTGTATATGCCACAATTACAAAGAAGTTAAAAAAAATGTGTTGAACTTTAAACCGTTAAGAGGAGCCACTTGGAATAGGTGGGTGGCCACCAATATCCACCTGGATCATCAATTATCTTGAAGAATTTCAGACTTAGATATGCTTCCCATATGTTTGGTCCTAATTTTTGGTTGTGCCCCCAAAAGGTCGACTGCGATATGGTATCCTTAGTAATGTTTCCTAATTTTCTACAGAGGTCATTGTGGGGGGATTCCCATAGTACTTGAGGAAAATGTCTTATCACACCTACAATACCCTTGGAGGGTGATCCTGTGAAGTGAGGATCACTTTCAATAAGAAGGGTTGATGCATGGAGGTCATGGTAACTGCTTCTCATTTCTTCGTTGAATGATTGATATCCCATATTTGGAATATCCTACCATCTAATGTTTTCTTGGTTGACTACCTTTATCATTTTTAGAGGTGTGTTCTTTCGTCACTTGTATTTGTCCCTAGAATTGTTTTTTTTTTCATCTTTGGCCAACAAAGGTCTTTGTCGATCGCATAGGAAGCAAGGATTACCTCCGGAAGGTTATGAACCCTTTCTTCCTCACTCACCAAAAGATCATTCCCAAGAAGGAAAAAACAATGAAGAAATTATCTCTAACACTAGCAGTGTAATTTCTCCTTTACATGAACAATTCATGGAAGGGGGTTTTATTCCTGCAAACCCACCTTTAACTTATGCTTTTGGCCCAATAGTTATACAAATATCTCCTTCAAAAGATTTTGAGTCTGCAGTACAATAATATCCTTCCAAATTACCACTCAAACCACTTGAGGACATTTTATCCATAGTGTTTAGAACACCCATCCTTACATAATGATTTTCTACCCCCGTTCAAACATATGGATTATTTGATCCTACTTAGATTTATGATCTTACTCCTACTTTATGGAGAACATCTTCAGGCCAATACATTCACCTTAAGATGGGTACGACCCCAACCCAAACTCTTTATACTATGACACAGTCACCTATAGCCTCTCTATCAGATTCATATATAGGTAATACTTCTCCTATTTCAAGTCAAGTTCCAATTATCTTGGGTTATCTCCTTCCTATTAAATTAAGCAACAGTATGACAATTTCTCACACTGTACCTTTGCAAAATGAAAGTTCATTTATACCATAGAATCAAATTGGGACACCACCTCCTCTTAGAACGAAGAATCCTATTGTGACACAAGTTTTATTAAAGGGGAAATTTTCAAACACTTTTGGTTGAAGAAAAAAAAAATCCTTTGGGGAAATTCTATTTGGTAGGTCCCACATGGGGAAAAAATGATCACGTAGGACCCTCTAATCCTACTCCCTCAAGACTCAATTCTGGGAAACTATTTATGAATGTTGTTAACCCTACCTGGGGTTAGTTGATTCAAATAGGTTTTCCTCCACAATGAAATATACCTAATCAACTGGTGAACCCAACATTTTTAGCCCAAATTCCTCAATCGATGAATCCCAATTTTTCTTCCCAAATTCCTCAACAAGAACCTATGGGAGGACCATCGGGATATAATGTTTATTTAAAACCCACTTATGGTCCTAATGGTATTCTGATGCCTCATCAATATTACCAATATCCTCAAAGAAACATACAATTACCTTTTCTAGCCACTTTGGACCTTCCATAGTTGTTGATATTGACAAATCATCCCATATTACATTATCCTTTTTGGTGAGTAATTCCTGCCAGATTACCATAAGATATTCTTAAGTTTGAAAAAAACCCTAGGGAGGACACCAATAATCATGTTATGACACTCTATCTTTGGTGTTTGTCCAACTCATTGATGGATGATTGTATTCGTTTGCGCCTTTTCTAGCAAACTCTTACGGGATTAGAAGCTAAGTGGTATATTGAGTTACAACAAGGTTTCTTCAATGAATTTAATTCTCTTGCGATGGCCTTCTTAACCCATTTTCAACTTCCTATTAGATATGAAACTAGTACAAAGGTTTTGACCTTTGTTCGACAATCCACCTCCATGCATATTTATGATCATATTCATGAGTGGAGGCGGCGAAGACGGTCAATTAAATTTGTTATTCCAAACCAATTATTGGTAGAATGGTTCACGAAGTATCTTTTACCACCCATTACTCAAGATGTCATAATGGGATGTGTTTTCACTGAATATCAGGCTATTAGTCATGCTCAATATCTAGATTTGGTTTATTCCCAATCTTGTACCTTGTACGATCTAATCCCGAATGCTCCACATACGTTAACTGATCCATCAAAACCATCATCTAACACTTATTTTTATGGTTTCATCGATTCTTTAAAAAATTAGTCTTCCCTGCAATAAACTGGGCCAACAAGCCATTCATATTCTACCCCAACTATGACACAAAATTCCATTCCATCCAACTATGCTTCCTCTCCTACTAAAACCTCCTAGGTGAATGAATTCCAATATTCTTTATCCCTGCAACATGGAGGAAATAAGAAGAATAAAAATAAATACAAGAAATCTTATAATCAAACAAGGAGTCTGGAAACACAAACACAACCACCCGTTGTTGCTGAACAACCACAATGAAAGTTAAAACTTGCATGTTTAATGTGTGGAGAAGATCATTAAAGTAGATATTGTCCTCACCGAGATGAAGTGAATTTTTTTTTTAAAGGAAATTCCCAACCCGTTGTTTTGACTAATAATTTTCCACCATAGTAGCAAAGAATGGTTTCACAAAATATTGCACCTTTACATGGGGGAAAGACTGGTCATCCTCCTCATGGGGATGCTTCCTCAAGTTCACATGTTTATATGTTTAATGGGACTGGAGATTTGATAACTAGAACAAAGACATATGATACACCTCCAGGGAAAACCACTAACAAAAGAGTAGCTAATGGATATGTGAACAACGTGACTTCCAATTCTGTTACCTCTTCGTCTAGACCTCTCCATATAGAGAAACCAATAGGTCACTCAATATTACATCTACCCAATAGTACAATCGGATGGTGGAATTTTAATCCAAAGACCCATGCCACCCTGAACTATAGCATTGTTGAAGATCTGGCACAAGATCCCTGTGTGATGTCGACACTTGAGGTTCTGCAAAAGATTCCTAGTCAGCGTAGAACCCTCTTGGAAACCATTGGAGTTGTAGACCCTGAGTCATCCAATACTATTATTTTTAACATGGAATATTATAAAACGAGTCTCTCTCATCAACTTGCATTTCACATTCAAGTTATTTTTCGGAATAGAAGCATCCATTGTACCATGTTGGATGAATTAACTTTGACATGTGTTATGTATTTATCTTGTTGGAAATACATTAACTCTCCTAGTCTAAATTAGTCCCTGACTAAAATGAAAGCATTTGATGGATGAGGTTTTCGACCTTTTGGACTGTTGCAATATTTAGCCATTGAACTAGGTGGGGGGGAATTGTTTCAGTCGATGTTGAAATGGTCTATGCTCTTGTAGACTATAATGTGTTTCTTGGATGAAGTTGGTTTTATGAGATGATTGTCATTGCATCTTCGGTCTTTCATCTCATACAATTTCCTCATCAAGGGAAAATTATTATCATTGACCAATTGAATTACTGTACACCAGATATCTACAACCACACTACTAACAATGTCCCATTTTTGGTAGATTCAAATATTATCTATGAGAGTATGGGATTAGGTATCCTAAAATATTCCCCACTCGTCAGATCTTTTCCTTTATCTTCTCCTAAAACCTCGCAAAAAAATGAAATGATTAATATGATTTCAACCATGGTACACAAATCCCTTGAATCATATGATCCTTGGGTCGTACCTAGTCCACTGGAACTTGATATGCTCGACGACATTATGAAACTTAGCTGAGATGAGGCAACATATAACACTATTCAATCTATCTCTCCTTATTTTGATGAACAACATATCATGGTGTCAAATTCCTATTCTCTATCATCATGGTTAAACTCATTATCATCTTTTTTTTACTATTTCCTACAAATTTTTCCATCAGACAAATCCATAATGGAAATTCTTAGAATCAAATAGTTACTTTGGGGTGATCACCACCATCAATCATCTTTTCTCCTAAGTTTGGATGTAATAGAGGAAGATATTAAGTCCATATTTCCATATGATATTGTCAGTAACCCTCAATCTCTGACACTTACTTAGGATAGTATTTAAGAGGGAAATTTAGGGAGTATCACACAGACCATTCATGTTGACATATCTGAAAAATATGGTGTCATGGAAAAAATAATATTTGGCATGAATTTTTCAACTGAATAAACTCATGCTTACATAACCTTATTTAAATAATTTCAACATTTTTTCTTGGAGCGATGAAGAGATGCAAGGGATTGAGCCTTTGATCATAAAGCATGAAATCAAACTTTACCATGGAGCGAAACCTGTACGACAAAATCTTGGACCAGTGCATCCTAGAAAAACTGTGACAATTAAGGTAGAACTAGAAAAAATGTTGAAAATTGGTTTCATTTATCTTGTACCTTTGACCGAATGGATTTCTAACATCATTATGTTCATGAAAAAAAAATGGATATTAGAGTTTGTTTCGACTATATGGACCTAAATAAGGGTTTTCCTAAGGACAATTACCCTACTCTCTTCATTGACCAAATCATCAAAAATTATGTAGGAAGCATAATATTTTCCTTCATGGATGACTTCTCAGGATACAACCAAATATATATTCTCCCCTCTAATCATCATAAAACAACTTTTATCTACCCATGGGTAACCTTTTAATATCACAAGTTACCTTTCTCCCTTAAAATGACGGATCTACCTTCTAGCAGGCTATGTTGTACGTTTTCTGCGATAATAAACACATTATTGAGACTTACCTAGATGAATTTACTACTCATTTGGCTCATCAACAGTATCACATTTCTCATCTGAGAACCATTTTTCTTAGATGTTGGTTCTACAATATACACTTGAATCCTCACAAGTGTATTTTCACTATTGAATCAGGTAGACTCCTAGGATTTGTGGTTTCAAAAGATGGAATTAGGGTGGATCCCTTAAAAGTGAAAGCTATTTTAGCTTTACCTCCTCCCAATAACCTAAACCAACTCCAAATTTTATAGGGGAAGGAAAACTTTCTACACTGATTTGTCTACAATTATCCAGAGATCACAAAAGGATTTATGTGATTACTAAAGAAGGATGTCCCTTTCATTTGGGATGACTAATATCAATGATAATTTGATGCTCTCAAGCATGATTTGAAACATATGTCATTATTACATCACCCCAACTATAAGAGAGATTATATACTTTACTTGGCCACCTCTGCTTCCACTATTTCCATGGTGTTAGTTCAAGAGGATGACGACAACATAGAACATGTGGTATACTACTTGACTAAAAGCCTCATTGGGCCTGAACTCTAGTATTCACATGTTGATAAGTTGGCTTTGGAAGAAGTCATCAATGTTCAAATATTTAGTCATTACATCCTACTCCACAAAACCATAGTTATTTCTTATTCGAACCCCATGTATCACATTCTGACTCATCAAGTACTGGAGGGAAAATACTCTAGGTGGATCGTTATTCTTCTATAATTTGATCTTGAGTTTGATAAATCAAAATCAAAGAAATATTTGGTATTTACTCATTTAATTTTTCACTTTCATCATACCGATGTAGAAACTAATCCGTTTGAATTATTTCCCGATGAATTATTGTTCCTCATTATTACCTGTGATCCTTGGTATGGATACATTATGCTATATCTCCAAACCCAATGTTTTCATCCTGGCGTATCATGTGACAAGCATTGTTGCATTCAACATCATGATAAATGCCATCTTATCATTGGATACACTCTATATTGTCATGGTATCTATGCCATTCTATGACAATGTTTAACTCATGAAGAGTATGAATGTGCCCTGAATGACTATCACTAAGGAGAATGTGGAGGCCATCTTTATGGGATGGATGCAACTGAAAAAATCCTATGTGCAGGGTATGTTTGGCTATCGATCTTTAAAGACTATATTCAAGCCATCAAAAAATTCCCACCCTATCAAATATTATTGAAGAAAGCATGTACCCACCCTGCTCCACTTCATCTAGTAGTTGTTGTCAACTCATTTTCCAAATGGGGAATTTATTTGATGCAGTGTAAGCCTACCTCAGCCAGGGGGCTCGATTATATTATCCTTGCAGTCGATTATTTTACTACATGGGATGAGGCCATTCCTACATTCCCTAACGATTGAATTTTTTTTGTTCTATTTGTATTTAACCACATAATTTCTAGATTCATAGTCCCATAAGTTATTGCAATTGATCACAAATTCCATTTTTGGAATCAAATGATGGTTGCGGCTAGTGCCAAATTGGGTTTTCATCATGAAAAATCATCCCTATGTTATCCACAATCAAATGGACAAGTAGAAGATATCAATAACTCTTTAAAACCATGATTCAGTGCATGGTGGGGGTGAATAAAGCAAACTGGAATTTACAACTTTTCTCAGCACTATGAGCTTACCGAAAATTCATTAAATCTGCCACTAGATTCACACCCTTCCAATTGCTTTATGGTTTAGAATCTATGTTGTCGATTGAATGTGAAGTTCAATATTTGAAGCTATCCATAGAACTTATGCCAAACACCTCTCCTAATGAATAAATCTTTTTATACATGGTGAAACTTTACAAGACTCATCATGATTCTTCTCTCATTAACGAGACATGCTAGAAACATATCAAAATTCAATACTATAAGTCTTTCCAACCTCACACCCTTGAAGAAGGGGAATTAGTCCTAGTTTACAAGAAGACCACTATAAACTAGGGGCATGGAAATTTGAACGTATGTGGCATGGACCTTACATCATGAAATGTGTGTTGTAGAAAGGTTCTTACGAGTTGGTCGAATATGATGGAATCCCTTTAAAGGAGCCTTAGAATGGCCTCTATTTGAAAAGGTACTATGCCTAGGAACATACTATATGTGCTCTTTGTACTTTATTGTACCATATGTTCTGGTTTCATGTCTACATTTACGTTTTTAGGAAAGAATGTTTTCCACCCATAGTTGTTTATCCCTCTTTGTTCTTGAATGTGCATATGTCAGTGTCCTTTCCCGTACATTTTGGATTTGGGAATGGTGCTAGTTGATAGACCAAAAACATGGCTTCTGCAGCTTTTCCCATTTACCATTCTGGTGATTTGGTGAGTTCATGAGGGATTTTTCTTGGTCCTGTAACCAATAATGTTATAGAATATCATACAGTGATCGAAACTTTGACCTGGGCTTCCTCTCTTGGTATAACTCATATAATTGTCAATCTAGACTCTCAATGCATGGTTTTTCATTTGAATCACATTTATTCTATCTATAATCCAACATTTCTACATCGTTATATGAAGGTTCTCCATCTTGAAAGGTCATTTGATTACATCAAATATTGACTTATATTGAGATAATTTAACACTATTACTGATTCATTAGAAAATTACATGTTAGATTGGCATTTTGTACATAGATAAACATTTGAAATCATAAAGTATACATGACAGTGCAAACAATGAAAACATTACATTGAGAAATTGGTAGCCAAAAAAAAATCCATATATATAGATGTATATAAGTAGAAAAAGTGTGTCATATATATGTCCAAAAAAGTACTTAAGGGTTAAAAACTTAGGATACATAACCTATACATCATCATTTGAAAATCTAGGACAATATCCATCAAGAAACTCTATCAATCTTCCTATAGAGCATGGTGCTCATCATAGTCAATAAATGCTCTAGATACTCATCGTAGTAGGTGACTCATGCCCTCATATACACCCACTACATGTCTTTGTCAGTTACGAGGGATATCTCAAAGACGCATTAAGGGGACTCCCATTGTTAAACCCCTCAAGTTCCTCTCCATGTCTCAAAGCTCTCCGACATCATCACCTTCCTCTATCTCTGAGGCTTTTCTACACTAAGAATATGTTGACATACCATTAAGATGCACTAGTCATTGATCTACAAGATGAAATTATAAGTTAATCCCTTTGTACAACAAAAAAATCAAATACATCAAAACTTTAAAAGATAGAAGATTATGAGGTCATGTTCCTTAGAGTTCCACCCAAAGCATCCCACTGTGATCATTGAGGAAGAACGAAGTCCATACATCCCTATAAATCCATATTGACATAAGGTAAATCTTCTATCATGGGAAGCTTCTTCTTCCACAAATCAAAGAAATTAGCATCAAAATAAAAGACTAGATGACCAACCTCTAGTCGAGCTGAGAAATGGGCCCATGTCTCCATGCATGGTTTTGATATTGGATATACGTGCATGAGTATATGAGGATGCAACAATGGAACTCTCCCTATAAATAATGTTACTAATAAATAACCATGTATGAACTTCTTCTTCTTTCTAGTCTTACATCTTGTGATTTGGTCCTTTAAATTAGTCAACACACTACCACACTAGTTGAAATGCTTGGGATCCATGCACTCAACTGCATAAGACATATACAAGTTGGAAATGAGGTGGGGACAAGATATTCCCTCATGTTTAGTGATGGTAAAATGAATAGTGTGGAGAGGACAATACGCTATCTCTTTGATGGCGATATTTCCACCAGTATTGTGGGACCCTGCTCAGAAAAAATATGAGACATAACTATCAACAATCCTACCCATGCCGCGAGACCTCAATAGTATAATTGGTTCTCCTCACTTTAATATCCCCATCATAAAATATATATCCTCAATATCAATCTCGAGGGAGTGAGGACCAACTCTGAAAACTTCTTCGGTGACATCCCACAATGCTATAATATGTTTGAAAATCATCAATTCTTTCCTCATACTATGGGTTTTGAAGAACTTGAACCACCCAAATTTTATGAGAGCATTGATAGTTTGTTGATATTGTAAGTTAGAAAAATAATTAATTATGTGCTCTCATTCCTTCCATTCCAACATGGGTGCTTTTCTATTAAGTAAAAATAAAAAAACTAACTTTCATTTTTGTGCCTGACATCCTCCCAGAACGAGTCACACGAAACTAACACACCCACACTTTTACATTTAGGGTGACACTGACACCCCCCACGATAGTGTGGGGGAGCGTCACCGCTTGAGGGCACCATGGAAGCCATACTTGGCTCAAATCCTGGGAAAACTTACCTTAAATGAAGAAATAAAACCATGAAAACATAGATAAGGGAATGGGTGCTTACCTAGTTCAGACAGTAGTTGAAACAATGTCCTAGATCTCCCAAAATCAACAGCATAAGAATCACTCAAGAAAGGGTAAAATCTCAACTTTTACAAGGTGAAGTGAAAATGAATAGGAATTTATCCCATTTGGCCCTATTTTAACTTTTTAACCAGTTCATTTTTTCCCACTTTTATATTAAATTACCCTAGAAGAACTAATTTTATGATTTTTATTGCTTTCCATCAAGATACATCACTCTTTTTGTCTAGTCTTGGTATGTTTAACATGAATCAAACCATTTTTAGCAACCTCATCCTCAAAGAGAATGCTTTTAATTTATTTGATATCTTAAAAAAAATGAAAACGTCGTTTGTTGAGTGATAGTTTAACCTTTTTCGTTCTTTCTAGACTAACTATGAAAAATGAATACTCTAACCACTTTAGTTAGAAGAATTATCAGTCGTATCATTTTATAATGCTTCAGGCCTAAGGGACTAAAATTTATGAAAAAATTCACTTTGGAGTATCCTTTAGGTTATTTTCAAACTCCCTAAACATGAAAAACTACCAAGTTTACCTTCTTTGTACTCGTAAAAGTATTCATTGAAGGATCCATATTGGATTGACCCCTTAATTATTCAATTTTGTTAAGCATGTGAAGAGGAACTTGTGACGAACCCTTCGTTACGACTACGGGAAAATCAATGTTTTTTTTTTAAATGCAAGAAGGCGACAACAACAATAGTTTGAATACACCACTGATGACAACTGCAAGCATGCAGTCTAGACAATAGGCTACTATCACACCATGCACAAGAACAAGTGCGTCTGGGAAAAATGTGTGTAGATCAACAAGGATAAAATGACTACCTGCCCAATGCAAGCACGACCACACGCACAAGCTAAGGGACAACATCCCCATCCCAACACAACAACCTAGAGGAACAAAGACTAGAACCTCAAGCTGCGTGAACCAAACACTCGAAGGCATCAACCCATGCACTAGGAGAAACTTGCAACGCTCGACAACACTCACATAGAACACACCGACTCCGGCCAAGTTCTCATTTGTTGCTATCCCATAGTTCACGCCATGATCCCCTTATCTGGAATCATGTCATTCCCAGGTGACAGACACGCCAATAATCTTGGTGCAAACATAATCTATCTGGATCGAGGACTCTAGATAATCTGATGCACTAGGAGTCGAATACAGATAATAAAACAACACACAAACCCAAAAACAAGTTGACGAGACACTAGGGGACAACTACAAGGGAAGACATGAGCTAAAACATGACTTTGTCCATGACCCAACCAATCACCTAGTCTACACTGGTCAATGATTACAATCTATTTTAGCATGGGTTACCATTCTAAACAGGGCACGTCTAAATTACAATTAGTCATTAATGCACCCACTAAACTAAGTTTAATACAATCAATCTAAGTCTAAGTAATCAATACTAGAACTATAATTATAAATACAATCTAACTTCAATTGTAAGCAAGTCTAAAATTGGTAATCTAGTCTTTACTCCCCAATCTAATTTTAATCATTATTATAACCTAAATGGACAATGCTATAATAATCCAAAATCTCCATCCAACTACCCATTTAATTAAATAACAATATTAACAACCTTAATGTAGAATTCTACCAATATAACACTTATGAACAAGTAAATATCAAAATGTAGTCTAGTTATATTGATCGAACTAACAATGCTAGATGTCTACTATGATTGAGAAGGAAACTGCTAACTATTAACATCGTTGTAGCAATTTAACAAGGCAATTAACCTAGCAGTTACATAACAATTAATATAGAAGTTAACAAGGTAATTAACATAATGATTAACATAACAATTAATTTATCAATAACAAGGTAGTTTGCATGACTGTTGTCATAACAAGTAATATAGCAATAACAAGGCAATTAACATGTTAGTTAACATAACAATTAATATAACAGTAACAAGGAAATTTACATCACTATTAACATAACAATTAATAGTGCAATAACAAGGCGATTTACATAACGGTTAACCATTTAACTCGTTGTGGCATTTAATCAATAAGAAGGAATCTGCTGACCATTAACTCACTGTAGCAAATAACATGGAAATTATTGGACCAAAGACATCGCTGTAGCAATTGTCCTGGCAATTAATATGCCAATTATATAGCATTTAACATTGTAATTAACATGGAAATTAATCAGCAAGAAGGAAACTGTTGACCATTAACATTGTTGTAGCAATTGTTCTGGCAATTAATAAGGCAAATAATATAGCATTTAACATTACAATTAACATCGTAATAACAACAAAAAGGAAACTGTTGAACATTAACATTGTTGTAGCAATTGTTCTGGCAATTAATAAGGAAATTAATATAACATTTATCATTGCAATTAACATGGTAATTAGCATGCAAAAAGAAAACTACTGACCATTAACATTGTTGTAGCAATTGTTCTAGCAATTAATAAGGAAATTAATATAGCATTTATCATTGCAATTAACATGGTAATTAACATGGCCAGTAACATCATTGTGGTAATTAAAGTGTGGTAGTGAGAACATTGGGTATAAAGTAAAGGTGAAGGAGAATAAAAGGGACAATACAAAACTGTAGAAGGACCAACTCGTGGTCATTCAACAACAAACTCAATCAACATTAAGGCAAATTCGTGTCTATTCCAACAAACACAGTCAACAATTTAAATGGAAAAATCATGGGCATTCAACAACAACTCAGTCACATTTTAAATGGAAAAATCATGGGCATTCAACAACAACTCAGTCACATTTTAAATGGCAAAATCATGGGCATTCAATGACAACTCAACCACATTTTTAGATGGAAAAATCATGGGCATTCAATAACAACTAAATCACATTTTTAGATGGAAAAATCGTGGGCATTCAACAACAACTAAGTGGCATTTTTAGATGGAAAAATCGTGGGCATTCAATAGCAACTTAGTCACATTTTTAGATGGCAAAATCATGGGCATTCAACAACAACTCAGTAACATTTTTAGATGGAAAAATCATTGTGCAAAACACACTCGAAGGAAATTACATATTTTCTGTCATTAAATGATAAACAAAACGTTGTATCATCACACCAGAAGGGGATTATGTTTTTCCTTTCGTTAAATAAAAAGAAATTCATTATGCCATCACACCAGAGGGGAAATACATTTTTCCTGTCATTAAATAAACAACAATTTGTTGTACCATCACTCCAGAGGGGGATTACATTTTTCTTGTCATTAAATAACCAACAATTTGTTGTGCCATCACACTAGAGGGGAATTACATTTTATTCTGTCATTAAATAATAATCAAATCGTTGTGACACTACACCATAAAGGAATTACGTTTTTCCTATCATTAAATAACCAACAATTCATTGTGCCATCACACCAAAGGGGAATTACGTTTTATTCTTTCATTAAATAATAATAAAATCATTGTGACAACACACCATAAGGTAATTGCGTCTTTCCTGTCATTAAATAACCAAAAATTCGTTGTGCCATCACACCAGAGGGGAATTACATTTTTTTCTATCATTAAATAATAATCAAATCGGTATGACAACACACCATAAGGGAATTACATTTTTCCTGTCATTGAATAATAATAAATTTTTGTAGTAACCATGGGGAAAAGAACAGATAAGAAAAATAAATGAAAATATGCAATAGGAAAGTATTTGAAATGATTGTAGATATTCTATCGTCCCAAGCATAGTGAAAATCCATGGTGAATCTGTTAAGGTGTGAAGAACGGAAATAACTGCAGAGATAAACCAACAAAGACGTGAGGAAATCTATATGCAGAGGTACTTTTTGCTAGAAGGCACAAGACAACAATCAGCCAAGGACAAAAATAGAGGTGGATGGCTGACAGGAACATCCTTCACTCATCATTCACGCACAGAAAAGAAGGGCATTGAGATCCATAGGTCTATTAACGCCGAAGCGATGACCGTAGATCAGGCTCCTAGCCGACTGCTCAGGCGAGGACAGATGAGCTAGGGACGAAAGGAAAAAACAACCACAATCATCACAAATCAATAAAAAAAGGGCGGTCAAGACATGCCAGGAATCGAAGGCCATGGGAGTCAATCAATCATCGAGATGAAGGCCATAAAAAAAATTCAATCATCAACTAGAATTCCAAGACCATCAATTTCCTTACCCAATTAAGCATGCAAATCTTAAAATCATAAACCATACTAGCCGTCTACCATGCAAAAATAAAGAAAACATACCATTTCCCAATCGCGCGCTCCGAGTTGATGTCCTGCATGCTTCGTTCAACTCCCGCTTGTCGATCGATGAGACTTCACTGGTACCTCCTAGCCAACTCTAGGGGTACTCTTCTTCCCCCTTATCCCCTCGAGCTGCAAAGGGGCCACACACACTATCCAGAGAATCATCTAGCTCCCAACTCACCTCGCAAGGCCTAGCTACCACTCCTCACCAAGCTGGTTATCCCAACTCCCACAAGCTAAGTCAGTCAAGTAGAGATTTTTTCAACATGACGTTACACAAATAGAAGAGGTCCATCACCATTTTTCCCCCTCTATTATATAGAGTTTCGAAGTCCCTTACTTTCCCAAATCCCAATTTATTTAATGTTTAATAATTTAATTCATAAAAATT
>CBVK0103656922.1:0-10851 GCA_900067695.1 Picea abies | reverse complement strand
AACTTACAAGTAGAAACATTACAACATTATAATATTGCAGAGGCTTAGAACGAGCTCGAAAAATATCATAACAAAAACAATAACTTCATCAATCCTTTCAGTGAGTAACTATGTTTCTATTGATGATGCTCCCTTTTATATATTTATCGGGTGAAGAGCTCTATGTCTTTCAGCTTTGTTCCAGTCATTCTTATGACTAATGATCCTGCATGCTTTTTCCACCTTCCTGCATTCCACATATCCTTTCTGAAATTGGGGAAACTTCCTCACCAGCTCCTATTTTTCCAGCTCCACATTTCCTTATGTTGTTGGAAATAATCATTATAGGATATTTTCCGATGATTACTTTCTTTATTTCGGCATGCGTCTTCTTGATTTCTAACGGGCATCCAAAAATCAGACTGATGCACATTTGGTAAACTTTAGTTTTGGTCCACAATATCAAAAATTAATTTAGCGTTCATTTCTCGTGATCCCTTGCACATTATCTTGGGCGCACACAAAATTGGAATGGGTGCCCACAACTTTGTTTGCAGGAATGCGTGATATTAAACCAAAACTTTGGGTACCAACAAGCCCCTACCACTATTACTTAGCTCATCGTTGAGCCAAATTCCTCATGGAATGATTGCAACGAGACATGAGTGAGAGAAAATCATCATCAGGGATAAACAAAAGTATCACACCGAGATATGATAGCATCTAGGTGTGAGTAAGAGAAAATTGTCAGTGTAGGTTGTAGTTGCAACCAAAGACGGGTCCTAGAATGAGTCAAGTAGTCCCCAAGGTAAATTATGGTTATGGTCATCAATTGGGCACATGCTTGGCTCTTCCCCTTTGATGGTGTCTATGGTGATGAATGGGGGATCTATTTAAATTCCACCATCCAAACATCGTGCTACTCTATGGGATTAATATCCCTTAAAAGAGTGCATCATGATCATCATCTAGGAGACTGGAACCTCATCCTTCAAAAAAGGTGATTATACATTATGAAATAGGAGACTGGAACCTCATCCTTCAAAAAAGGTGATTATACATTATGAAAGAAACACCATCTTCGAGCTTAGAGAGGTATCATACTGTCGCATCTTCGAGACATAGTTTAGGAAACCTTGAGGACTCAGGTGATACCTTTTTGGAAAATAATAGGGTGGGCCCTCTTCCAAGTAGTGAATGATGAAATGGAAATCATCATTAAAACTGGACTGTGGGTTCTTGAGATCTCTAATTGAACTAGGAATCACATGTTCTAGAATGTTTGTGAATATAGGCCATGGTAGGGAACCAAAACTGAGGGGTGGGAAAATAGTGGGAAGTGGAAGAGGAGTAGAGAGCTTGGGGAAATCATGGATATGGGTGACGGTCATGGATGGAGAAAAGTGGGATGTGGAGAATCTCTCCAATGATTGCATGGGAGAAAGTGGATATATATAGTATGGGAAACGACTGGGGGGTGGACCAAAAAAAGGTAAGGAACTAGCCAATAATATGGAATGAGGAATAAATATAGAACTTCGGTGAAGTCCCATGAATGGAGATATAATTAATTATATCCATCGTACTAGTGATGTTCCTTATGGAATGCGACGACATTTATTATTACGCGACAAGGCTATGAGTGATCTATCTAAATCTTATTACTTGAAATTTTGGTGTAATGTGTAAATAGGCAGTTTATCCTAGTCTTGTGTGAGTCCTATGCCTGAGCCAACACTTTATATGGGAGCTATAACTTTGACCATAATTGGAAATATCAGGAATGTTCAAACTACCAATCCATCTAATCCACCTATGTGACGAGAGTGTATGTTGTGCTGCCAAAACAAAAGAAAAATTTGGCTAACTATGTAGTCTTCAATCTATTGTACATGATATGCTAACCCTAGTATACAAAACTCTAGGAATGAGAGGGGGAGATAAGTGATGGTTTTTCCCTGTTGGCCATAGTATACCTTCAACCTACTACGATTAATAATCCACTTGAGTAGTTTTCGTTGTAATGTAGCCATCTTGGAAGAAGCTATTTCAGTAATGTATTCTAGTCGAAAAGGACCCATCCAACGCACACGTAACTTTCCAAGGTTTTGTAAGTATTTACTTTCATACAACAAAACTAAACATATAGGATGGAATGTTTTGTGGTGGATGTGCCAATCATGCTATAGCTTTTATCTCTGCTTTTTTAGCAATTGAATGAATCCCGCCATCATACATTCCTATTCCAACTCCATGAGTTCTTCTGACCTATGTTGAAGGGACCGTTCATTTGTAAACTGGGTTGCCAAAGCAACTTGGAGGTTGGGAACAACAAATTCTAGTGGAGTGATATCTTGTTTACCATAGAATAATATTAAAGGTGTGTACTTGTTCAGTCGCTTGCAAGTTGTTTTTTATACCCATAATACTTTAGGGATGCATTGATCCTAATTTTCACACTACACATTAAAAAATTTGGTTAAGGCATGTTCTAAAATTTTATTGAAAGCTTCAATAGTACCTTTAGCTTGAAGATGATAGGGGGTGCTATTTTGGTGGTGAATCATGAACTCCTAAGTGAGTTACTCAATGGTCTCATTTAGAAAATGTGAGCCTAGTCTCTCATCAACACCCTTGGATAGCCAAATCTAGTAATTACATTCTCAAAAATTAATAGCGCTATTTTTTGTGTTGTACAATCTTTAATTAGAGCGGATTTGTTCCATGTTGTTAGATATTCAATCATGGTAATAACATAGCGTGCACCTATTTGACATGAAAGAGGATTAATGGGCCCATAAAATCTATTTCCCATTTGTAAAATTACTCTGGCATTGTGACTGGAAACAAGGGGAGCTCATCCCATCAGCAAGGATTTCCTGTTCATTGACATACACAGTTCTTACAATAGTTATTTATATATTCAAAGAGAAAGGACCACCAAAGCCCTGTATGCAAAACCTTGCACATTGTAGCCTCACCTACATTGTGTCCTCTCAAAATACCCTCATGTGCTTCATACAAAATGGGATCCAATTCATGTTATAGTGCACACCTATGAAAGATGTTATCCACAACAATTTTATACACCTACCCAACAATCAACTGATAATCTATGTTATGGGTCACCACTTGATGATGTTGAGCTTGGGTATAGCCTAGTGGATCCTGTCCTATCACATTAAATTCAACAATCTTGACCAATTGATTAGAATTTGATTCATAATGGAAGAGTTGTGTGTCTTAAAGTTCATCATCTAAAATTCGATTAGCCTCTACAGTCTCAAGTTGTGACAGATGACTTGGTCCAACATTTTACTTTCCTTTCTTGAAAACAACTTCAAATTCAAACTCTTGAAAGAGAAGCAACCAAGGGCATATTCTTCCACCTAATATCAACTTGTTGACCAAATATTTGACTGTAGAGTGGTCTGTAGATAATTTGAAAGGGGTCCCTAGAAAATAATTGTGAAACTTATGCAATGCATATACCATGGAAAGGCCCTCGCATTATGTTGTCGTATAATTCTTTTCTACGTCAGACAACTATTGACCAAAAATATATACTAGATGGTCAATATTACATTTTTCTGGATGCATAAGCACTGTTCCTAGTGCGATCGACTAGGCATCTACATGGACATGAAATATTTTAGACCAGTCCAAAAAGATCAGAATTGATGCAGTGACGAGTTTCTCTTTAAGAGTATCCAAGGATTCTTTCCATTGTAGTGTCCATCTGTACTTAGTATCCTTGTGCAACAAATTCTCCAATGGGGCAATAAATTTGGCATAATTCTGAATAAACCACTGGCAATATCTTGTATGACCCAATGTCACGCATAACTTGTATACCAAAGTGGGGGCCACAATATTGAAGATTGCGGTGATAATATCTTGATCCACCAACAATCCATAATTTCACACAACATGGCCCAACAATGTGCCAAATGATGTACATAAGATGCACTTCTTCAAATATGGTGAAATCTAGAGCTAGTGACATCAGTATAACACAAACTAATGGGCTTGCATGTGTTCCTTCAACAAACTTAAATATGTCCAATCATCTAAATAAACTTCAAGAAACTCATGGAAAAATTCCTTCAAGGCTGTGACCACTATTAAATAAAATATTGTAGTAGAATTATTTAAGCCAAAAGGAATAACAATGAATACAAATGACCCCCATTCCATTGCAAAGGTGGTTTTGGATTGATCCTCCTCTATGATCTGAACCTAATCATACCCTAAAAATTTGTATGTAAAAGAGTAGGATTCTTGACCTCCAACATTCTCCAACACCTCATCAATGAAAGGTTTAAGGAAAGATTCATGGATGTAGGCTACATTGAGACTTCCTAGATATACACATATTTGAATATCATCATTATTATTAGGTTTCAAAACCATAGGAATAATCCATTTAGACTCCTCCATAGGTACAATGACTCCAACATCCAACATCTGATCAAATTATTTGGACACATTTTCCTTATATTTGGGATTTAATAAATAAGGAATTCTTTTGACATGTTTGTAGTCCAGTTTGAGATGAATTTTCATATCCCCCAGTGATCCTACAATTCTTTTAATTTCTAAGACACTATGGGAAAATTAGTCTCATATTGTTTGAGTAGGTTGATAACTTGAGTGATCATATCCTTATCCCAATAATCACCAGTGGTGTCCATTTTGGGTGCATCCTCAGTGCCAATATTATGTTTCTTGGTTTTAATCAGAGCACTATAGTCTAGTGCAACCATCTTCATCAAATCCCATTTCAACATGGGCTCACCTTCATATTATTTGATCTAGATTCCCCGTGGATCATCATCATCAATGTCATCGACATCGACCTTCCAAAAATGAATATCCTCCTTCATTTTTTCTACTCATCGGTGATATGAGCATACTACCCTATATGTGGCTTCCTTTGGATGTCAAGGAAATATAAAATATTTAATATATAGGAGGGATTCTCTTTGGGCTAGATTTCCTTCTATGAATATGGATTTCAAGAAAAATTGGGAGCTCATATGGGTCCAATCCATCATTTTCCTCTTGATTTCCTCCTGAATATACCATACCCTAGGAACCATATCCATAGTATGAATGAACTGATGGATTGATTGGGCTCAAGGGATATTCTTGGAAGTCCAACACCATAAAAAAAATAAAATTGTTGTTGGGGATGTTCAGTGCCCTTGTATTAGTTGGCCAATTCAAATTTGGTGATGGGACGGGACCATAATTTTATCAACTCAAACATCTGCACCCAGTCCTGAAGATTCATGTGTAGTGTTACCCACCATCACACAGGTGTTCCATGAACCACAATATCCATGGCCTGAATCCTCTACTTTGTTGGGACGATCTTCTCCATATATACTAGGAGTGCCTCTATTGTCCCTATTCCATCAAACCACGAGGCACCACATAACTCAGATCCTATCTAGTGCACTTATTTAACTATGCTCACACATATTCTAGTAGATACCTCATACAACTTATTTTTCCCCCTTTGCATGGCATCTTTAGAATCAATGTAATAAGACTTGATGCTTTGTCAACTTAATTATCCATCCGTGGTGGGATTGATGTAATCCTCCCCTTTCCTATTGATCTTATAAATGTTTTGAATTATAAAGCTCCATGCATCCTCATCCACCAACTCATTTTATCTGTCTCCTTCATTTAGATAAAGAGGTGCGATCATGTGTAGGGTGTCTGTCTTAAATGGAATTTTCCTCTACTTCAAATTTAGTTCTAGATTTTTGTCAAAGGACTTGTCAATTCCAAGCAATGCAAGGTATGGATCAAATTCATCCATAATATATATAACCTTAAAGTTAGCCTTTGTATTCAACCGTTATATATTCACCTCTACTTTCTCCAATTGTCTTATATGATAGATCATGTACTAATTTGATAACCACAGTTTGATGGGTGACGAGACTAGACTCAACTTCCCCATAAAATCCCATGAATTTTTGGGTAAAATGTTCATGTCAAAACCCAGATCCAACATGACTCCATCCATGCAATACCTACTAAGCTTAGCTATCACTTTGAACTCTCTGCTAGTGCACCTTTGCTTTCTAACATAGAAGACCTCCCTTTCTGGTAGGGGTGTTGCTATAGTCCTATATGTCAACTCCTTCCCCATACAAGTGGCTAACATATATATTAACTTCATCGCAACATCAATATCGTTAATAAATATTAAATAACAACATAATAAATTACTTACTTGATCCTCGATGTCTATCTTGTTGGAAAATTGATTGTCATTGATGTCAACTTTAGAGGAAGTCTAGAACCATCTATAATTAATGGGTATAATTGAAGAAGTCTCCAAAGTGGTCCCCTTGTGGCATATCTTTAATCATGGCCCTCATGGGAAGATGATTTGAAGAAGTATACAAGAAACCCAAAGGTATGATCATGAGGCATGAAGTTGACTGAGGAAAATGAAGAGAAAAAGTGTTACAAGTACATACAAAATCCTCATAGATGGATAGTCCTCCTCATGTTGTTTCCAATGGTAAGTGGTACGTCATGTAGTTATTCATAGTTGAAGATTTATGAGGTCTTGAATTTGGAAGCTATAAAGAATGATTAAGAAGCCCCTAAATGGTTGCAACAAAAAGTTACACATCATTAATTAAAGGGTAAAATGATTATAACATGAAAGTACAAGTCGACCCTAACGTTAAGGAAACAATTCACTTGCAAAAGTATAAATACACCTCAAGATGCCTCTCATTTTTACATACAAGTTCAATGACTATCTATCTTTCAATTGATATTTTGCTAAACATTTTCATAGCATATTTGAGGAATCGAATATGAGGAATAAAGGAGTGCAAAATTCTCAGATTTGTAGAGAAGGAATGGTTTGAGGAAACCCTAATTCACCTGACCCCCATGGGTTAGGCTACTAGTGTCCCATGAGGCACCCCCACAAGATGTTTAGTGCATGTCATGTGAGTCCCCACGTGATAATTGACATATGTCCAGCAAGGCCAAGCCATATTATAAGAAGGATGTTTGGTTCAGGTTGTCGGAAGGTATGATGATACAATTGGGTGCTTACAGGGTCTGAGATGGTATGTATCACTTATTATTTATGAGTAAAGGTATCTATTTTATGTGTTTGTTTGAGGCTTGTATCATGGATGGTATGGCACATGCTTAAGGCATTTCTTGGAGGCTCTTTTTGGTACATGGTTGCATATGGTTGAGTTTCATGTCTTGGTGATATTTATACATGTGTGAGATATATCCTTTGTACATTGTGTATGGTTGTTATGGTTCAATTTTAAAGGTACATATTTGTGATGATTGTCACACATGTGAGACATATACTTGGTATATGATCTTGATTTTTATAGTGCATGATTAAAGAATATTGTTGAGACATTGGTATATGGTTTACTTTATGGTATATGCTTGAGGAATATCTTTCATACATTTGATTATATCTTTGGTACATGGTGTATGGCATGATTGAGACACATAATGAGTGATATGGTAGATGGTTGAGACACATATTATGATACAAGTTTTGGTACATGGTTGATACATGTTATGGTATAGATCTTGGTACATACACGTAGGTTGATTAGTTACAGTGACAAAGAAAATGACAGTTACAAGTTGATTTGATAGTGATAGTGATAGTGACTGTAACAATGACAGGTTGATGTATTAGTGACAGTGGTAGTTAGAGGTTGATCAGTGGTAGTGATAGTTTGAGTATACGAGCTTATATTTCAGGCAGGCAGGACATGGGAAAGGAAAGGGGGTTGTATCCTCCTTCCGTTTGGTGTTGGAGAACTCAAGGAGTTGTAGCTTCCTTTAGGTTGGAGCCTATAAAGTAGGTGGTTGGAACCTTGTTCAAGATGTAGCTAGAGAATTTAGGGGGTTGGAGGTTCCTTCAAGTTGGTTCTTGTAAATCACGGGGTTTGTGTCTCCTTCCAATTGATGTTGGAGAATTTATAAGTTGGTGCTTCCTATGAATGTAATCTATGGTTGAGACACATATTATGATACAAGTTTTGGTACATGGTTGATACATGTTATGGTATAGATCTTGGTACATACACGTAGGTTGATTAGTTACAATGACAAAGAAAATGACAGTTACAAGTTGATTTGATAGTGATAGTGATAGTGACTGTAACAATGACAGGTTGATGTATTAGTGACAGTGGTAGTTAGAGGTTGATCGGTGGTAGTGATAGTTTGAGTATATGAGCTTATATTTCAGGCAGGCAGGACATGGGAAAGGAAAGGGGGTTGTAGGGGGTTGGAGCCTTGTTCAAGATGTAGCTAGAGAATTTAGGGGGTTGGAGGTTTCTTCAAGTTGGTTCTTGTAAATCACGGGGTTTGTGTCTCCTTCCAATTGATGTTGGAGAATTTATAAGTTGGTGCTTCCTATGAATGTAATCTGTGACATATAAGAAATAATTATGTGGTTTTATCACATTTGGGTTTCCACGTAAATTTTGGTGTATTGTGTATATGTGGTTATTTGTTATGCCCTATTGATTTATATTGGTCATGATATATTGATGATATAATAATGATAAAGTTAATTATTAGATGTTTTGATTAAAAGTGGTAAAAGATTACATAATACTGATTCACCCCCCCCTCTCATTATTCCAACAATTGGTATTAGAGTAGGTCCATCAAGAAAACAATCTAACCACTAGAAGGAATATCATGAAGTATGCTAAGATTGGAGTTCCAATGTTTGATGGTCATAATTATTCTTTCTGGAATAAAATGATGAATTTTTTTTGACAGTCACAACGATTTGATGTCTACCAATCAATAGTAGAAATATACATGACACCTTCCACTCCCCCAATTGAAAAGGATGGAAATAAACTCAATGAAAACAACTCGAAGGATAAAGGCACCATTCTTCGAACAAATTGAAGGAGTAGATTTTGAAGAAACGTTTACCCCTGTTTCCAAAATGGAAGCGATTGGACTAATATTGTCTTATGCATGTTCCAGGAGAATAAAAGTATATCAGATGGATGAAATACCAACATTTATTAATGGTGAATTAGAATAACAAGTCTACATTAAACAACTAGAGGGATTCCTATTGTCAAAAATGGAATATTATGTTTACGTATTGAATAAAGCTCTGTATGGACTCAAACAAGACCCTAGATCATGGTATTCAATATTAGAGCTCTGTATGGACTCAAACAAGACCCTAGATCATGGTATTCAATATTAGGCAGGTATTTGCAAGAACAAGGATTCATAAAGGTTAATTAAGAGAGTAATCTCTTTGTAAAGGTTGATAGAAATAACATACTTATCATTGAAGTATATGTTGATGACATTATCTTTGGAAGTGATGATGACATGACGAGTAAGAAGTTTTCCCAAGACATGTAGAATGAGTTTGAAATGTCACTACTTGGTGAATTGACATTCTTTTTTGGACTTTAGATATCTCAGCAGGATGAAGACATTTTCATTTCCAAAACCAATTCACTACTACATATTGAAAAATTTGTGACGAATTACTTGCAATGAACGCAGCTTTTCGTCGCAAAAATGAAGATAAAGATTTAAATTTATCTTTCTTTTTTAAATCAACTTACGTTCATCGCCTAGGCGGAAACCTCTATTTTTCGTCGCATAATTTGTTGCCGTTCATCGCCTAGGCGGAAACCTCTATTTTTCGTCGCATAATTTGTTGCATGGGCAATGACACAAATATTATCATTTCCCTATTCTAAGTCAACCAACTATTTGACAAAGTCAATATTGACTTGGTCAACACTCGTCGCAGAATTCATTGTATGAGTGACGAGAAAAATATTACAGCTGGCCTATTTAAACAATCACCCAACTATTTGAAAAAGTCAATATTGACTTGGTCAACATTCGTCGAAATGGTGACGAAATAAAATATATAAATATTTAGAAAATTACTAATGTTGTGACAATCTTTCTATAACAATGACGGTTCATAAAAGGTATTTTTATGTGTAAGAATAATGGAAGAAAATATTAGAGGTGGGAAAAAAAGTAAAGAGGGTGAAAAGAGTGACGGTAGATGTTATTTCCCTTGAAAAAAATGTAGTTTTACACATGCTGTAAGAATTTTAATAGAAATAACTAAAAAACATTGTAGGAAATATGGACACACTGATGGGGGATCGAATGAATATTGTCCCGTGGTAATTAAATATATATTCATTATATGTTTTTATATTGATTTTATTAATAAAATTATATACATATATACATATATACATATTTACATATTTTACACGATTGTTTGTAATTATAAAGTTAGAGTTTCCCCATAACTTTCTGCAGAATGTTGGACCAAGTAGTAGTAGAAATGATGTTGTACAAGTTGAGGAACATGAAGAAAATGAGGATCTCATGGAAGAATATTATGGGACAAATCAAATGATCCACGATTTTTTTTCTCAGTCGGATGAGGATGGAGACAGTGATGGTATTTATGATGGACCTCTATTAGAAAAGGAAAATAAATGACTTTTGATGGTATTTATGATGGACCTCTATTAGAAAAGGAAAATAAATGACTTTTTAAAGGCTCAAGAGAAAATATTCTCTTCGCTACATTTTTGTTGGTGAACATAAAGGTTATGAATCATTTGTCAAACACTTGTATTGCGTGGATCCTAAGGTATGTAATATATTTCATTTCATATACATAAATGTTGACTTTTATATCTTTTTTCTGGTGTTAATTAATGTGTAAAATAAGAATACAATATTTATGATTAATATTCTTTACATTAACTAGTAATTATTTTTTATGTTGTAGATTGTTAGGTGAATTTTTGTTACCATCGT
>CBVK0103656907.1:0-10823 GCA_900067695.1 Picea abies | reverse complement strand
CAATTCAATCAAAAGTTCGAGTCAATTAATCTACAATTCAATCAAAAGTTGTAATTGACAAAAACTCCAATCTATTCTCGCACTCTGATTACTTTATTTTCTTTACGAAATTTGATCAGAATTTTATAGAAAAGGGTTTCATTATGGTTGAAATTCTACATATGGTTTTTTTTCTAGGGTTTTGATAAATTGATTCAATGAATTTAAAATTTGATGAAAGGAAATTCTAATCTTTTAACACCCATAAATTTTCCAAAAAATGATCAATATGATAAAAGAGTTTCATTATAATTTAAATTACATATATATGAATTGTCTTTATTCATTCATATTAAAAGAATCTAACAGAAATGTTAAATATGATGGAGAGTTTCATGATAAATATGAATTATCATTAGGGTTTTATCTCTTACTGAAATGGATCCAATTAATTTAAAATTAGATAAAAAGTTTAAATTCACAAAAACAAAAACTCCATTGTAACATAGTATAGTATTATGAGGTTTTTTTAAATAATAAATTTTTTAAAAAATGAACATGTTAAAATTTCATTATAATTAAAATTACATATATCATGTATTTGATTCAATTAATCCAAAATTTAGGAAAAAAATCGAATCGACAAAAACTCCATCATTTGTCTTTAAGATGTATAACATGTATTTGATTCAATTAATCCAAAATTTAGTAAAAAATTTTGAATCTACAAAACTCGATCGGATTGTGGCCACTAAAACAAGATTTGCTACTTGATTCAACAGCTCCTACTTCTCATTGTATCATTGAATTGAATTGTGATCACTGTAATAAAATTTGCTTCTTTCCTAAAACCTTAGTATAAATGTTCTACTAAATGATTTTTTTTTTTTTAAATTCAGGTTATATTTGTTAGAAATCTGAGTGATTATTTTAATATAATTGGAGTGTTTCAGGAATTTCTCTACATACATACTGAATTTATTTTTGCATTTAGAAATGGATTCATCAAATTGTGACCACTGAAATAAACTTTGCTCCTTAAAGCTGTAATATAAATATTCTAAGAAATAATTTTTTTTGTGATTTTTTAGGACCATATTTGTTGGAAATCTGAATGATTATTTTAGTATAATTAGATTGGTCCAAAAATTTTCAACATACTGAATCCATTTCTACATTTAGAATACATTATAGATTTTAGATAACAAAAAATAATGATTTGATATAAATTTAAATAACAAAAAATAGTGATTTGATATAAATTTATATATATTGATTCCCCAAAAAAAACTCATTCCAAACAGTTAGAAGGGCCTTTGATTAAGCCACTCCTACTCCAACCATTGTCCTCTGAAATGTCTGGAGTAGACCGCGAGTTTGTCCCAACTTCATACAGTAGATGGATTTCTTGTATTGAGACCAGCTGAATGGCCTGTAAAGCGCGGGACGATCTTCGTCCACCAGCTGGGAAGGGGTGGCGATGATCGCATCCAACGCTGGAGCGCCGAAAAACATCATGGAAATCCGCGAGCTCAACTGGTTTGTCACCGCTCGGTGCCTCACGCTCTTAAACCGCCCATTCGTCAAAACCTACTCCAACGATCAATCAATGAATGTCTCAATAAATAAACATATACAAAATTCATGTTTTTTCAATTTTGTAAAAGCGATTTTCGCGCTTTGTTGATAACATCACGATTAAATAATGCAATCGATTTAGGGAAAAATTGTTCACCTTCACATTCACATGAGATAAATATAATCTTCATATGTAGAAATTCTTAAAAATTTCCTGATATTCTGTGAATGATTTTCGAGATAAATACAGTCTACACACCTCTAAATTTCGTTAATAAAATTTTTACCAGTGAAAATCTGTATACCTGCATGCAGTCTCCTATGTTTATAGAAAACGAGGACGGATCCGGGGACACAGTGACCCACTTTTCATCTCTTGATAAAATCTGCAATCCTCCTACATCGTTGGAGTGTAGGACGGTTAAAATCTGCGGGTCGGTGTGTTCTCCGAATCCTATTACGTTAGAAGGATCCGGGCATGGCGGATAGTGGTTGAGTCTGAATACGGAGTCGCTCCCCACGTCTGTTATAAAACTCGAGAATGTCTTTTCGGGAAGCCCCAGCCCTTCTGCCAGTAGTTCCAGTATATCACATTTTCGGGAAGCCCCAGCCCTTCTGCCAGTAGTTCCAGTATATCACATGCCAGCTTCCTGGTTGCACTTATGTAGTTGCTTGCAGTATCACTGTAGCGCGCAATAAATATAAGAAAGTAAGAAGGGAGATCCAATGATCCATATATAAATTTCAACGTAAAATAAAATGGGGGAAGGAACTCGCATATATAATAATTTTTTACCAGAAATTCATGTAGTTGTCAGGTGAAATTGCTTGATAACGCTGCTGAACATGTTTGAGATCAGATCGGAGCAAGAGATATTCAATCCAACCCACGTCCCCTTTGCGGCCAATGCTTCTGCTGCCATAGCCGTAGGGATCGGCAGGCCCTGCTCTCTCTTTTTCACATAATGGCAAAGCGAATAACTTCTTAGCTTCCGCCTCCATGGAATCTATTAAATGCTGCGGGACTCCATGGTTGACAACCTTGAAGAAGCCATAGTCCTCGCAGGCTTTTACCAAGGCCTGTGCAACCTCCGGCCTTGTTTTCTCCAAATCCACGACGGGGATTGAGGAGCAATCAGGAGCGGAAGTGAAGTGAACGAAATTGGATTGAGAGGCGGAGGAAGACAGAAGCGTGGAAGAAGCCATTGCAAGAACTTGCAAATTCATTCATTCAAACAGATTTATGAAGACTGATTCAACTTTAGAGCCTTCTACGGCACGTAGTCTACAAATAGAAAATCTTGACTCTGCATATAATAAATGTAGTGGTCATCACGCGTTTCTACTGGGCGTGACGGTGCTATTGCTCTCCAACGAACAGCCAGCACAGATACAATAAAGATATATTTGGTGAGAACGCACTACCGCTTTAATGTGCCTGCGCCAATACTTATCATCACATGCCCAGCACCACCACGCCTCATTATCATTGGAGTGATTTACCAAGTGCGTTGGGTAAACATCTTTCTGGTTTTGGGTTTTGGGTTTTTATAGAAATTTGTTGGAATCTAGGAATGTAAATTTGGATAAATTTTCTATTTTCTGTTGTTTAAATTGTTTTTCTGAATATATAAATGAGTTCAGTGTATTGAAAAACTTCTAGTATATTCAAATTATACAAACTTAACCACTTAAATTTACAAATCCAACCATTCATCATCTAATTTCGAAAAAAATCAAACTAAATGATAAAAAACTTCCAAAAAGATAAAACTTCTAAACTATACTGCCTTACTATGTGGATGAACTCTGCTCGGGAGTTAATATTTTTCTGTGGGCGGTAAAGTTTATTTTTAGTTATTAATTTTTTTCAAAATTGGGATGATTTGAACGAGTCAAAATAAAAAAGGAGTCTGGTCAAAGTTTTGATTAATTGATGCAATTATTGTTGTTGACTTAGTTAAAAGCGCGACTTTTTTTTTTTATTAATTCAAAATATACAATTTTATCGTAACAAAATTACTTAAAAAATAACTAACTTATCCGCTTATTAAGTTACTTCTTTCTTAAAAATTATATCGATTTTCGAGTGCTCTTCTTGTTTGACTTTGACTCCGCGTGGAATGTTATGTTGAATCCTACAATTTCACGTTTCTTCCATTCTTTTGCGTCCGCAAACCACGTGTTCGTAAAAAGTCGGCGTATTCCGTGGCACGTCGGTTCGAGTAAAAGTAAGTTTTTTTTAACCGACAAAGATTTTGTTGGGGGGCAAATTGGAATATGTTTTTATAGTGCGAGGTAAATTGGGGGGCAAATTGGAATATGTTTTTATAGTGCGAGGTAAAATATACTTGAAATCTATGAATAATGCTGGCCCTCTGTTCTTCACTGTTAAATATACTTTATTTCATGTGCATACCATAAATAATCCACCATCTCACTTGATTTTTAAATATTGATTAATATGCATTTACACTGGTTGTCAAAAGAAAGTTTGGGAATTTAGTAGATAAGTTGGTATAGCTTACAATTTAATAGATAAGTTGTATGGGGAATTTAATAGGTAAGTAGTTGTGATTTTTCATACACTCCTACATTTCAAGGAATTTAGTAGATAAGTTGTTATGGTTAGTACATGAGTTGTTTTCATTTTAAATTAATATTTTCAAATTAGAGTTTAGGTATTTAATAACATAAAGTTATCTAAATATTTAAGTGTAGTTTAAATGTTTTATAAAATTTTTGGGCATATTTGTTCGAAATCTTGTGGAAACTGTTAGATATATAGATTTGACTGATTAGTGTCTTAAGGGTTTTTCAGTGATTATTTTTTAATAATTCCAGTGTCTCCATAATTTTTCAGCATGAAAATTCATTTTTTCATTCAAAAATGGTTTTTAAATAACAAAAAATAATAATTTATTTATGTAGCCTAATTCTAATTAAAAAAGTTATTTCTTAAAACATTTAGACAATAACAATACTTAATAACATAAGAAATAAATAACTAAACAAACTCCTTAAAATATTAAATATATAATCTTATATTATTTGATATAAATTGTATCTCTATCTTTTAACATTGCAACTACAAATATTCAAATAAAAAATTTAACTTAATATTTTAAATAAACTATATATAATTTATTATTACAAAACTAAAATTTAACTTAATATTTTAAATAAATTATATATGGTTTATTATTACAAAACAAGGTATGTAATTCTCTCGCCCTTTAAAAACATTCACATTTTAATATTAAGATTTATAGAATTTTATCATTGCGTGATTTCATCTCTCAAAAATACATGTTTTTTATACTATTAAGATTTATAGAATTTTATCGTTACATGATTTCATCTCTAAAAAAACATGTTTTTTAAATGTCATCACAAGAGATTCATGTTCTATCAACACTACCATTACAATGTGCAAAAGAGAAATAACATTGCACACCGCCACTACCATTACAATGTGCAAAAGAGAAATAACGTTGCAAGCCACCACTACTATCTATTTTAAAATGTGCAAAACATAAATATTATTGCACAAACTTTTGTGGGAAAAAGTGTCACGTTTCTTCATTATTTAAGCTACATAAATGCATTATAAAAAGAAATAGAGTTATTCTTTATATATCCTTATTGTAAAAAGTTAGAGTAATCTTTATTATATATCCTTTTCCTTGTGGTTTTCCCACTTCATACAATGACATAGTGATGCCTTATACATTGCTTCGAGAGGGTGAGGTTAGTTATAATTGTCATAACTAATTTGGTTGAACAACCTAACTCTCTAGTTTGACTAATCTATAACTTTCTCGTTTGAGTAATGTAAAATTTTATTTATTTATGTATACATTTATATATTAGTTTTAGAGTATCTTATGTGCCTACAACATCTTCCCCGACCTCAAACTCTTCTTCATTCTAAAGAAGTGAGGAATGTATTTCAAAATTTTAATTATAAAAGAAAAAAATTCAAAAATTTTCAAAATACATAGTTTAAATAGAAAATTCATTTGTCTCAATCTATCTTGGAATACTTGGGGTTGTACCATCTACTTATTTTGGGTCAATAATTGGATCCACTATGATATCGATTGTGGGTTGCAACTCTTCAACTTGCATGTAAATCAACGATCTTTCTGCAAATTTTCTACTTGAGTCTAGAGAATATAGTTGCCAAATTTTCTATAATTTATCTTCAAAACCTTCCTAGTCTCTTAATGCTTGTGAAAAAATTGCATTGGCATTTCAGTTCCACCAAGTGGTGGAGCTTCCTGATAATGGATGCATTATATATTTCCACTAAGCTAGGGTCTATCTCTCCTTTCACTTGTGTCACTTTATCCCATACTTGTATCACCATCTTGTCTACATTCATATGTGTCTTATTTGCTTCTTGGAACCATTCTCTCTCTCCTATGCCTCCAGTTCTTATGTTACTTTCTTTTTTTCACCTAACCGTTTAAGTAAAGAAATGTTACTTGGTTCATCTTTTGTGCTCTTACTTCTTTGTTCCAAGAGATTTACAAGGCCTTACATTCCTTTCAATTTTCTTCTAATATTTGCATAGTACAATGTTAAGCCGTAGACAAAGCTCCATGTTAAGCATAAATCCCCTTGTAAATCCCCGGATATTGAGTTGTTGTATTTTTATTGTTTTATTCGCATTGCCGACCAGACCTTTTAATTGTAATTGTACCCTTGGTCTCTTATATATATATACCAAGGAGACCTAATTTTAGGATCACCTCATCTTTTCTTGTGCATTGCATATATTGTAAAGGGAGGTTTCCCCCTTGAAGTAGATTATTCATTAACTGTTTTTTGGAGTTTGGTTCATAACATTTGGTATCAAAACATACAATCCAAGAGTTTTTCTCCTTCATGTGAGTCATCTTAGAATTTTCTCTATAACATTTTTTAGAGATGTTTCAGACTATGAAATTTTTAGGATACCGAGGAGACATAGCGACATATGCTTGGTAAAATTTTTAGGTAATGGTTCTTTATACCATATAAGATATATTATGTGGAAGTTAGGGTTTGTGACTAGTCCTAAAATCAATTTCAAATGAGTCATCTTGGGATTTTCACTATAATGTTTTTTTGGAAAGGTTTCAAACTATGAAATTTCCAAGATTCTAACAAGACATTTCTAAGTGTTTGTGGTAAAAATTACAAGTTTTTAATTGGTTTGATTTCTGAGATAGGGTATGTGGAAAATAGGGTTATTTTACTAGTCATAGAACTAGTCTCAAACATGTGTCACTGGTATAAGTGACATATCTAAAGCTTGGTAATTCCAAATTGAGTGCCACAAGCTCATTTGGAAAGAAGATAGACCATATTATTTCAATTAAAAATTTCAGAATCAGATTTGAAATATTGGACACGTAGAAATATTGGACATGTGGCATTCCATATAAGTTCACTATCTAGAAAGGGATAATAATCAACAAGTTTTGGGAAGGTTACCATAACTTTCACTTGACACATCAAATTCTGTTCAGACCTATAATATTGCAAAGAAAACATATTAGAGTACCATATAAATAAATTTTAGACTTAGAAGGGCCTAAATTTTAGAGATACATAAGGACAAAGGTTGATTAGCAAGACAATCTCAAAATGAGGGTTTTATAGGTACACAACTCACAATTGGATTAACTTTTGATTGAAAGATCTATTTTTGGTGATTCAAAATTTGCGATAAAGAGAAAAAATATGAGTATTATTATTTTTGTCCCACATGGAAAAGTGTTCTCCAAAACTACTTCTCCCATTAAACCTCCAAAAAGATCAAACAAGACTCATAAATAAAATGAAGGGATACATAAAAAACTGTCCACTTTGGAGAATCAAATTAATGAGTTGAATGATAGGTTAGTGAAAAATTCTACTTTGATAAATGTAGAAAAAGAAATTGAATGAAAGATGGAAAATAACATGAATGATAATAGGGAACATATGGAATATATGGAGAAAAAGATGGATGAAAATAGGGCATAAATGGAAAAAAATGGATGAAAATAGGGTACAAATGGAAAAGTGGATGGAAGAATTGAAAATTTCCATGTCAACCATCCTGTTATGTACCCTAGATGAGAGATTCCCTCAAGGATATATCAAGACACAAGGAAATCATGTAAATGTGGAGGGAATAAAGATTGAGGCCCAAAATCTTGATAATTCATCACCTCTAGATCCATATCATCAAGGGTTCTACTCGATACCAAGGAACTACTTAATTTCCAAGACTGATATGAGGAAGTTTGATGGTAAAGATCCTATAACATGGATATACCATATAGAGAAATTGTTTGATATACACCAAGTGCTAACCTTAAAAAATGTAACACTTGAATCCTTGTATTTATAAAATGATCAATTTGTCTAGTATTAATGGCTTTGTGAAAGAAACAAAGGATCCTATTGTCTCTTGGTCCATTTTTGTAGATGAATCGTTGGCAAATTATGGGGATATTAAGAGCAATACATTCTTTATTCAATTGATAAATCTTCAACAAAGGGGTCAAATTACAGAGCACATTCAACAATTCCAAATACGAAGTCTAAGGGTAAATAACATTCCAAAGGATAATTTATTAGATCTCTTTATGGACACTTTCAAGGAGAACGTTCAACATGAGGTGTGTCTCTTTGAACCTAAATCCCTAGAGAATGCTTTCAATATGGAAAGGAAATTTGAAAGTAAAAATATGGACACTAAAAGAGTGATCTCTAACAACTATAGAGAGCACCATGCTCCCTTTCCTAAACTCACTCAACTTACAAGGTTGACACCTCAAAAAATAGATGAAAGAAGAGAAAATAGACTATGTTTCAGTTGTGATAGTAAGTACAGTAATGGGCATAAATGTGGTGAGAAGAAATTATTCTACATAGATTTTGAAGAAGAATAAGATCAAGAATTGGAACCATCGCAAGATATAGAACTATAAGAGACTACTCCAACTATATCTTATAATGAATTGGCTAGCATCATTGCTCCACAAAATATCAAGATAGAAGGATGTATCAAAAATAAAAAGTTAAAAACGTTGATTGATTCTGGTAGTACCCATAACTTCATTAATTGAAAATTAACGAAACTTCTCAATTGCTTTATATTTGCAACACCATATTTTCAAGTAATGATTGTAGATGGAGGTACCGTAAATTGTTCAAGGAAGTTCCAGAGTATTAAGCTCAATATGGGGGAGTATTTATTGGACAATCTTATAATTGCAATCCAAATGGGGGGTGTTGATTTTTTATTAGGGGTCTCATGGTTACAATCATTGGGAATAGTGAATCTTAATTTTCAAGAAATTTTCATGAGATTTTCATCATAATGCAAGGAATTTGAACTTAGAGTAATCCAAGGGAATCCCTCTAAAGTTATAATCTCTAACCTCATGATAAAATTACTCAAAAAGGGACACCATGGTGTACTTGCACATTTTTTCTCACTAGATGTTCAAACATCTAGACCTTCTATTCTAGTGGATCTCCAAAAGGATATTGACAATCATTTCAAGCTATTTGAAGAGATTTCTATGGGAATTCCGCTTGCTCGAGATCATGGCCATGATATTCATTTACAAATAGGAATTGTTCCACCTAACATGATGCCTTATAGATACCCATATGCACAAAAGAGTGAGATTGAACATATGATTCAAGAAATGTTAGAGGTCGGTATTATTCAACCTAGCCAAAGTGCTTTCTCTTCACTAGTGGTGACGGTTAAAAAAAAGGATGGTTCATGGCGTATGTGTCCAGATTATAGACAAATCAACAAAATGACCATTAAAGATAATTTTCCTGTCACTATCATTGATGAATTATTAGATGAATTGCAAGGAGCAATGTTTTTTACTAAGTTGGATCTCCACTCTAGATATCATCAAATCATAATGAGGTAAGAAGAAATTCCCAAAATAGAATTTATAACACATGAAGGTCATGATGAATTTTTGGTCCTGCCATTTGGCCTTAATAATGCACCTTCAACATTTCAAAGCTTGATGAATTCTATTTTAAAATCCTTGGAAAAGTTTTGTCAGTATTTTTTGATGATATACTAATCTACAACAAATTGTGGGAAGAACATGTACAACATGTTGACATGGTCTTAAAACTATTGGAAGAGAAACAACTATATGCAAAGATTCCAAGTGTTCCTTTGGGGTTCAAGAAGTGGAATATCTGGGTCATATTGTATCCCATGAAGGTGTCAAAGTGGACCGTAACAAAATTAAAGCTATGATGGAATTACCAATTCCTAAAACCTTAAAGAATATTAGAGGATTCTTACTGTTGACAGGATATTACTGCAAGTTTGTCAAGAATTATGGTCAAATAGAAACACCTCTAACAACATTATTAAAAAAGGAAACATTTTCTTGGAATCAAGAAGCAACCAAAGATTTTGAAAAACTTAAGGAGGCTATGTCTATGACTCCTATCCTAGCCACACCTGACTTCATAAAAACCTTTAATGTGGAATATGACGCCTTAGGACGTGGAGTTGGTGTAGATTGAATGCAAGAAGGAAGGCCCCTTGCCATTGAAAGTAGCCATATTAAAGGAAATAACTTACTCAAACCCATTTATGAAAATGAAATGCTGGCCATATTACATGCAATTAAGAAATGACACCCTTAACTAATAGGAAGACACTTCAAGGTAAAAAGAGAACACGATATTTTGAAGTACTTCTTGGAACAATGATTATATTTAAAAGAGAAATAAAAATGGGTTACAAACATGCTAGGTTATGACTTTGAAATTATCTACAAAAAAGGAAAAAAAAATATGGTGGAAAATTCACTTTCAAGGAAAGAATAATACACAAAGGGTTTACTGTGTGCTATTTCCATTCCATAATTTGATTAGGTGGAAGAAACAAGGATAGAATGGAAGAAAGATTGAAAGGTATGAAAGTGTTAGAATATGATGGATGTGATTGTTTAACCATAGACAATATCACTATTGTCACCTAACCATAGGCCGAAGCAACCCTCGAGCACCTTAACCTTTACAGAGAATCATTTCGGAAGAAAACCCTAGGCTAAATAGCCAAACAAGATAGTGCACCTCTCTCTCCAAGGATAGTGTGCCAAACAAGAGATGATCAGAGACTCCAAACCATAACCAAGAGATAGTCTAAGACAAAACCGAAATCTGCTAGCTACAACAGCTGCAACGACAACTCTCCTCTAGACTTGCGCACAAACTGGCCAACTGCAGTG
>CBVK0103656886.1:0-38085 GCA_900067695.1 Picea abies | reverse complement strand
TAAGGCCTAGGGTTACCTACACCTTAATAGCTAGTTTCCCCTAGGGTTTGATAATTGGAGCCTTGGGTTACCAACACTCCAATCCATCAATCTCTCTGGTCTTTGACTCCCTACTATCATTATTTCTCTTCAACATTTTCTGCCACATCATTGACTCCATTTTCCCTAAATCACTAGTCTAATTCCTCTTTTGAGTAATTAATCAAAACAACCATCAAAACTTATACTTTGGGCTACCTACTAACCATTTATAACACTAGAATAGCCTAACCTACTAACACTATTGTTGTTGTTACTAAAGTGAGCTACAACCATTACTTGCAGCATTAAAAGATCATAAAAGCATTTGAAAAGGTTGATTAATACATTGTCTTGTTTGCTTCTAATAAATGCTAGTATTATGATTTCAATGGTTGAGGATTGTTAGTCATTTTGAAGTCATTTAAAGGCATGCAATGTGAAGTATTGCATCATCAATATTTGTTTTTATATATATTTTTTTACTTCATCATTATCAACTAATTGCTTCATTTGAGAAAGTCTATGGTTTTATGAAGTGCTAACCAGCAAGTGTACTTGCAAATATATATAGTTTCTTTTTGCTTTGTTCCAGGTAGGTACACTTTGATATATTATCATTTCAATGGTTATAAAACCAGGATTTTCTGATCGGTGGTGACTTGTGAGAGGGGATCTTTTTATTAGCCATTTTGACCTTGCCTTCTCAAACCCCCAGGTCACCGGGGTTTATTAGCCATTTTGACCTTGCCTTCTCAAACCCCCAGGTCACCGGGGATGTCTCCCCTGGGCCTACCACCCTAAATAGAAAGAGGAATCCTGTTGAGGTGACAGTGATAGGATACCCTCAAGTTACGCCAATTTTCTCTCCTTTTACCTTTCCTCTATCAAAGTACAAATTGCGTGATAATAGTACGATCACTTGATTCTAATAAAACTTTGTAAACCTATAGTTCACCATTTAACATACTATTACCTTTATTACATATTAAAGCTTCTTTATTGAACTTTGACTATTAGTAATAGAGTGCTAATACTCCAACACAATAACAAATAAAAAGTTATTTTTACCTTTGTCTTCATTTTCTTGCATCTCTACAAAAGAGTACTATAACATTGGGAAAAACAAGGGAAATATGAAATATTGTTGTTATCATAAGAAATTTGGTCACACAAATGTGAATTTGTTGTGTTACACATAAAGAAACATGAAGCTATCTTTTCCAAATAAAAACAAGATGCAATACCCGTCTTTCCCTAGCTTGTAATTAATCTTTACTTATGATTACCATGCCATGGCATGAGAACAATGTAAATGTAGTATTGTTTATATTTCCAACAACTAACTTCGAGGTTGAAGCCTTGAAGTACTATCCATGATACCACTAGAGGAAAGAGTGAGGAAACTTGTAGAGGGGGTTCATCATTCCAAGATGACCCAATCCTCTTTGCTGAAATATTTGATCTAAATAATAAGCCCCATCCTGATCCTAAGGAAAAATCAATTCATGATAAAATGACTGGTGGTTGAACAACCAACTACCGCAATGAATGGAAGAATGGAGGGCTTAGATGAGAATACAGAAAATTGTCATCCCGAAGTGCCATAGAGTGTAGTCTTCTTACAGGCCCAAATTGACCCAAGTTCCTTCTGGTAGAAGAAATAAGACATGTCCAGAACCTTCCTAGGAAAGGAGAAAAACACCCGAGAAGAAGAATATACACATGAATGGTTCTGAGGATGATTACGAAAGAAGAAGAGCATCTGAGGCTCTCTAGTTTAGAAGAAGAATTGAAAAATTAAGTTGTTCTAGTTACGAGAGAGACTGGACCGTGTTTTTATATTTAAACTGATAAACTAAGCTACATGATTGAGTGAGTGATCATGGTAGGCTCCCTTGCTTGGTGGATAGAAAACTGGATTGCTAGCTTCTTGTGGGAAAAGGAGAGTGACCTCCAAGATTTTGTAGAAGACCTGAGGAAAGGAGATAACTCCTTGACGATATTATGCCTTGGAATAGGGGTGGCCAGAGTGACAGAGTGGATGCATATGAGCCTACGCTTGGGTGGAAAGGCAAACACCCACAGTCATTTGGTCGGATATCGACCGTAAGAGATAAGTATTTCATAGAATATGTATAATTGAATTGAACTACATGATTGAATGATTGTATTTGTGCTATACATATACATCCTGGATATATAGGTATGATGAAATAACATTGTACCTTATTTGGATGCTAGATAATTGTGATTTGGATGACCCCGCTGACTAGAAATTCGAAGTAAAGTTTGAATATCATATCCCATAAATGGATTTTTGTTTTAAATCCTGTTTAGCCAAGGAGTAATGTTACTAATGGGTTTTAAATGAAATTGGGGAAAATGGAAAGTGACCCCTTGTATAAATCTATATATGTGTTAGTCCTCCAACATATTGTCTAAGGATAAAATCCATGAATATAGAGTCGAGACAAACTCTATAGGACTATTCTGAACTAGTCCATCCCTCAAAATCCCTCTTCCTATCATAGAATTTGAGTCTTGTAAATGGAAGGTGCTTCCTTCCAACCATTCTTCCAAGTAACCATAGGTTTGAGTCCATGAACTTAACCAAATATTTTGTAATATTTAAGAGGATAGCCCTCTGTTTCTTGTCAAAGTTTCATATGAATAGGACACTAGAACCTTGTGCTACACTCAAAAGGAGCTAGACTATCTGGGGTTCAAGACTTTAGAGATCCGAGACTCTAAGATACTAGAACTTCACAACACTCTAATATTGTCCAAGGAAACCTGTCGACACTGTAACTAGAGAGTTGACCAACAACTACCAATTTCTTATCAGTTATCACTGGATTTTCCCTATAATTAAACCTTGACCAACTTTTCGATCGTGAAGTAACACGAGCCATCAATCCAAGAAACATTGGGATCTTTCCTGACCATTGGATATAAACTATGGTCAATTCAGCGTTGACTCACTCCGGGAGAAAAAAGGTGTCAAATGGATGGAACCCCTAAATGTCGAAATCATGAAGTAACGTGGGTCATAGATCTAACGATCCTTTAGGATCCTTCTCGACCGTTAGATCGAGTATAGTGGAAGGATAGAGTAAGCAGTAACATCAAATGACAACAAGCAGTCATCCCTACTTTATGACCTCTCTAGTAGGTAACCCTTCGGAGAATTATTGGGTTAAGAACTGTAAGGGACACAAAGTCATGAAATCCCACCAACTGTTAGATCGTGGGGAAGAATTTAGGAGTGATACGATCCATTGATATAAGGATCCATTGGAAAACTTTATCGACCATTCGATCAACTAGTGGAAGCACAATGTAAGTGCTTCGACGAAGTACTACTCTGAGAAATGTAAGACACAAGGGGTGAGAACATCCTGAAGGTCAAAGTACATGGAAAGTAATTCCAAGATGTTGGGACTTTGAGACTCTGGTATATTTGATATGTTATTGCATAGGCCAAATGTTGAAGTGCCAAAGGCCGGAGTACGTGGCGGGAGTTCTAGAACTTTGGAACTCTAGGACTTTGGGAAAAACTCAAGGATATAGGATGGTGGTTTAAGAGATGAAGTTTCAAAGCATTGAAGTTCCCATGTTGAAGTGTCCAACCCTGATTGGACAAGCCCACTTATGCTATGGTGATGCGGCGTGCTTGGATAATTCCACGTGGTGTCATGGGATTGGTCGTAAGTTAGGTGTGGTACCCCCACCACTTGTCAAGTCTAAATCATGTGTTAAGTGAGAATAAATATTAGCCTTCAAAAATTTAAGGGTGGAAAGAGTTCAACCATGGATCCCGGTGAGGAAGAGACGTTGGGACTTTGGGTCTCTAGGGATGTTTTCAAATCTGCAAAAAATTGACGAAGGGTCGAAGGCCCAATATTCGCAAAGACCAGGGGATACTCCCTGCAACCAACAACCACACCATTGTCATGGGGTGAAGACTCAGGTCACGACCGTGCCATGTCAAATGACACGAGAGAGGTGAATCTACATGGATAACAAGTGGTGAAGGGGATGGACATTGGTCAATGATGTCCTGAAAACTTCGGAATGCCATAACTTTTAAACTAGGACTCGATTTTGGATGAGTTTATAGTCATTGGAAAGTTCTGGGAGAATATAAGGAAACAATGCCTTATTTGAGGAACTCAGAGAAGTTGTAAGAAGGAAAAACAATTTATACCCCATCCCTTAAAAGGGTACTTAAGGGTTGGGTGTGTGACAGAGTGGTATTAGAGCTAGGTTACAACACTTGGCCTCCATGGGCTAATGGAAGATTTGATTAAAATTTTATTACAATAAATTTAAGGGGGAGGGCACCCTTCCCTACCCTATCTATCAGGGAAATATTTAAAAACTAGACCTTGATGGGCCAAAAATCAACCACATGACTGGTATAACAAGGAGTGGGATTATGTTGATATGCACTAATAGCAAGAATTGGATGTGAATGGACTGAATAGGTGGAAAGGTTGCATACAATTGTGGGCTTATGAAGCCTATGTTAAGTGCATTTGTTTCTTAAATAAGGGACTTTTCCTTTTGAGTATAATTCTCCATGCAAGGATTTCTTATGGAAATATGTGAGGTCAGCTTACTTGACTTGTCATAACTAAAAAAACTTCTATTTGGATAATCTCTTTTTGCATAATAAAAAGGAGTGATATGGACTGAGAATAACCTTCATTAAAGAAGAAGTGAAGAGACTTGAGCAATTTCAAAATCTCATGGTTGTGCTAAGGGAATGTGTATCCCTATTAACTTAAGGGTGTGTCTATGCAAAAGATAAGAACTGGAATGTATCTGCATTGTAGGAATAAGAGAAATGCTTGGTGCCCAAGGATATGTTGAAATGCATATGGAAAATATTGAGCATGCATATAACATGTATGCACATATCTATACTTATTATGGTATGTCATTGGATATAAAATAAGGTGAGCTCATAGATCATATGGTTAGTGATGATATGACTATAGATGCATAAGTAAAATGTTGATGATGTTGATTACATATTACCTCATGACGATGAGGTAAAATTGTTAATGAAATGTTGATCCTGAATGTGGTAAGGGAAGTGTTGGGGAACTTCTAGATGACCAATGGGCCAAGTTGACATCTAGAGGTGGATGGTAGCCATATAAGTATGACTTGGTATGCCCAAGTAGTAGTGAGAGGAAATCTAGAAAAATGATTCCATTGATAAAAAGGCTTGTTACACCAAAAATGGTTTGAGGCATGAAAAATAAGCTTGATAAGTTGTCTTGATGCCTTGGGCACTCTTGGAATTGCCTAGATGGTATTTATGGGTTGTTGAATAATTTTATATTAGTTGAGGAAAGAATGTCTCCTTGTTGGTTTGTTTTAGTATGGAAAGGGGGACACAATTATGATTATGTATGTTAAACTTGTCATGTCGATATCATGTGAATGACGACAAGCTCTCAACAGAGAGGGAAGCTCAATGTTGAGTATCTCTATGAGAATTTTCATAATAATGGTAATAAGATCCTTGGGAGAAGGATCTAGAGGTATCATATGTCCATGTGTATGAATGACATGTAAAAGGTGAAATCAATGAGCTTGCATGTTGAATGTTTAGTTATGTTTGTATATACTTGAGTGCATGAATTTAATGCATTGTAAGGTTGCTTGATATGAACATTGATATTAAGACTTAACAGATTGAATGAATACCATGGATGCATGGCTGACTCTATTCTGAAGAGTCATGAATTTATTTTTTTTAATGATGGTTTGAGGGGAATGTGTTACATTCCCTCAAGAAAGGCTAGTATAAATTGATGAAAGAGTGAATGAGGAGGAATGCTCTGTTGTCGTGATAAAAGTAAACTTGATTAGGATTTTAAAGGATGGATGTAAGTGATCATGAACAATAATGAACCAAATAAATTTTAATAGATATAGAAAAGATAATATAAGTGTTTCTATAGTAGACACACAGTGTGTTGAAGAAGGTAGTAAGAACACTGTGCATGTAAGCTCAATGGCATAATGTGCATATGTAATTCAGAATGCATCATAAGAATGAAAGTTTATATTCCTTATGGAATATATGGTTAAAAATTGAATTGATAAAGTTGAAGTTGACTCAAGGTTGAGGACATCACAGATAGTGATGGATATGAAATAAGGAATTTTCATGTTGAAGTTGTTCCCAATGGAGGAAATATGTAAAGAATCTGTCAAGAGAACAAAGTCACAACCGTAATGATTGTTGAGAATTGGGAAGTGGGTTGTAATATATATATATATATATTCTTGGATTACATTCTAAAACATAATGCATGAATGGGAGACTAACAAATGAACATTGAACATTCTGATAACTAGATGGTAATGTGTAGGAAGCACATGTACATAATTCATTGTGAACAAAAAGCTTGTTGTTGTAGCATGTTGATTTATCCAAGAAGGTTAAGGTGAACCTAAGCAAGATTGTTCAAGAAAAAGAGCAAGGAGAAAATTGCATAAGCAGAGAAGGAGAAAATGAGGAATACTTTTATCACTTTAAAATATGATTTTCTTAACAAAGTTATGAATCTCAGAAAGGAACAATTGTGAAAGAAAAGGAAAATAAATAAGTATTTTTAAATGAATAGGTTTTCTTAAGATGTGTTAAGTAAAGGTAGTGAGGCCTTGGAAAATAACTCAGCCAGACTAAAAGTCCAGGGCTGTGTAGACAGAGTTGGACAAGGTAAGAGTTCCTTGACTCCTTCCTTGTTTATTGTATTTCTTTGGTATGAGAGATTGATTTATTAATGTAGGTAAGTGTTTTGGCATAAGGATATTGATAGTTGTATCATTATAGAATACAATTTAAAATTGGATTATGATTGCACTAGCTAAAACATTGAGTAATGTGGTAGAGTGCATAGAGATATGTTTGGGCATATCTGAAAACGTTTTATTGATTTAAATGTTATGAAACATGCATTTTTATTTTACATGACGACTAATATATCTGTGATGTATGTCATAGATAAAACTAAATTGGAACTATTGGTAAAGACAGTTACCAGTGATGGATAATCTCAAGCAGAGGATGAATACAAGAAGGTTGTTGTTGAAATTTGTTGAAGGTACTTTAAAAGTCTCCATAAAGCACCACTGATGAGGTAATATAAGAGAGGTTGTTGGCAGCCAGAATAGGTATAAAAGTGTTCATGCTTGTGTGGCATAAGGTATAAATGGATTTGGTAAGAGTCCCCTCTAGAGTATTTTATTATCTAAAAGATTTCATGCAAATAATTTTTAGTGGTTGTCATATGCCACATCTACCCAACAAGGGTAAGATTCATAAAATAAGAACCTGAATAATAGAGAGAGGATATCCATGCCATTCAAAGACGATTTATAATCCTTGCAAGAATTTTTTTGAATAAGTAGTAGCATGGGTACACTGACCAATCAAGGGTGATTGGGAACAAAAGTGCTCATAGGTAGCACATTAAATTGAATGCATTGAGGAAATACATGCTTGCATAAGAGGGAAGACAATGGATTTCCCATTAAGGAAATAATACCTTCTAATACTCTACCTGAATTGTAAAAGTATTAAATAAAAAATAGATTTTGGGTGGCCATGAGTGTTGGAACCCTAGTTACCAATGAAAGAAGAATGCTTGAATGTGTTCATGTGAAACTTTTAGTTTCACGCATGCTGATTTGAGATCGTGATAAAATGAAGCAGGAAAAATATAGTCCTTCTATAAAAATAAATATGTAGAAAGGAACCATGTGGTAAAAGGTTGGTTGAGTTCAATCCCGCAAAGGAAAATTTCCTAATGTAAAAAGTAACAATCTAAAAATCAATGCAAGGGTGCATTGTGTGTGAATGTGACCATGGACAATGACACATTGATTAAATTCATTTGATGTTTGATTTCATGCTAAAAGGGCTTGCTACGCTAAAGTAAAGCATGTGTAAGGAATGGTAATTCATTTTTGAGTAAATGAATTTGATGGTTACTATAAACAATTTTGAAATTGTTTATGAACCACTGCAAGTGTGCATTGAAAATATAATGTGCATGGAAACTAACAATTTGTTTGGTTGATTGAAGTTGAAATTGTAGCAAGAAGAGTCTTGGATATGGCAACGATGTAAACCCATAAGGAATACCAATATCCTATTGAACCAAACTTCTATGGGAAGGAAAATACCATACTTGTGAATATGGTTCTAGTGTGGACTTGATCTGAAAATAAAATATGGGATTTGGAAATCTGAGGGTGACAGATTTGCAACAAAATTATGAATTGGAATTGATGATAACATCTCAAATATTTTTGTGTAAATGTGATGCAGGTGAGATGAAAATGATCTATATAGGGAGGACAACTGAAAGCTATCAAACCTAGAAAGCATGAAAAAGACTAGTGTTGCACCATGAAAACCCTGTGATAAGTCATGATCTCCCTATAATATGTTGTGTTGTGGTAACACATGCCAGAGGGATGCCTCGTCAGAGAAATTATGAGGGATGCCTCAACTGTAAGACTCTATGAAGTCTCTAGAAATATTCTTGTGTGAGAAAACATTGGGAAGGCAAGATGGGTCACCCTAGGGACTATATAACAGAGAAGGGGATGCTTGATCCTGGGCTTGGAGATTGAGTGACCGCAAGGAAGAGGATACTTTGATAATTATTGTAAACTATTGATTGGAATCATTCACACAAGGGGTATGTCAAGGGAAAAAGTGAGCCAATTTAATGAGATGGCCATATGGATGCAGATCCAAGAACTGTGCGGGCATACGATGGATGTTGAGGATCTAGAAAAGGATCAGACTATGAGGGAAAATAAGAAAGTAATGTTGAAGCAACTAAATAAAAAAGGCATGACAAGTATTACTAAGAAATAAAATTGAGGATGGTGTTCCTTTGAAGGGGGAAGAAATTATAATACCCCGGTTTCCCCTAGCTTGTAATTAATCATTACCTATGATTATCATGCCATAACATGAGAACAATGTAAATGTATTATTTTTTATATTTCCAACAACTGACTGTGGGGGTGAATCCTTGAAGTAATAACCATGATAGAACTAGAGGAAAGAGTGAGGAAACCTGTAGAGAGGCTTCATCATGCCAAGATGACCTAATCCTCTTTGTTGAAATATTTGATCTGGTATAATAATCCTCATCCTGATCCCAAGGAAAAAGTAGTTAATGAGAAAAGGACTAGTGGTTGAACAACCAAACTACCCCAATGAATGGAAGCATTGAGGGCTTGGATGAAAATACAAAAAACTTTCATCCCGAAGTACCACAAAGTGCAGTCTTCCTGCAGGCTCAAATTGACTTAAGTTACTTCTAGAAGAAGAAATAAGACTGGTCCAGAACCTCCAGAACTTTCTTGGGAAAGGATAAAAACACCTGAGAAGAAGAAGAGACACACAAATGGGTCCAACGACAATTTGGAAAGAAGAAGAGCATGTGAGGATCTTTAGTTCAGAAGAAGAACTAAAACATTGAGTTGTTCTGGTTATGGGAGAGACTAGACCATGTTTTTCTAATCAAGTTGAGAAACTGAGTTGCATGATTAAGTGAGCGATCATGCCAGGCTCCCTTGCATGGTGGACAAAAAATTGGATTGCTAGCTTCTTGTGGGAAAAGGACAGTGACCTCCAGAATTTTACAGAAGACCCGAGGAAAAGAGAGAACTCCATGCTGGTATCATGGCTTGGCATGGGGGTGGCTAGAGTTACAGAGTGGATGCATCTGAGCCTACGGTGGGGTGGAAAGGCGAACACCCACAGTCAATTGGTCGACTATCGACCATAATAGATAAGTATTTCATACACTTTGTACAATTTAATTGAAATGCATGATTTAATGCTTGTATTTGTGCAATACATATACATCCTGGATATATAGGGATGATGGCATAACATTGTATCTTATTTAGATTCTAGATAATTGTGATTTGGATGGCCTCACTGAGTGGAAATTCGAAGTAAATTTCAAATATCATATATCATCAATGTATTTATGTTTTAAATCCTATTTAGCCAAGGAGCAATGTTACTAATGGGATTTAAATGAAATTGGGGAAAATGGAAAGTGATCCCCTGTCTAAATCTATATATGTGCTAATCCTACAACACACTTTTCTAAGGATAAAATCTGTGAATACAGAGTCGGGACGAACTCTACAGGACTGTTATGAACTCCTCCATACCTCAAAATCCCTCTTCCTATTATAGAATTTGAGCCTTGTAAATGGAAGGTGCTTCCTTCAAACCCTTCTTCCAAGTAACCATAGGTTCGAGTCCACAAACTTAACCAAATCTTGGGTAAGATCTAAGAGGGTATCCATTTGGGGCTTTTCAAAGTTCCATATGACCAGGACCCTAGAACCTTGTGCTTCACTCAAAAGGATATAAGTTATTCGGGGTTTGGAACTACAGAGGTATGGGACTCTGGGATGTTATAACTTCGCAATACTCTAATCTTGTCGAAGGAAACCTTCCGATAAATTTACCAGAGAGTTGACCGACAACTGGTAGTTCTTATCAGTTATCATGGGATCCACCCTATCATTAAAACCTAACAAACTTTGTGGTCGCGAACCAACATGAGTCATCGATCCAAGAAACATCAGGATCTTTCTTGACCATTGGATATAAGCTACGGTCAATTAAATGTTGACTCACTTCGAGAGTAAAAGGGTGTCAAATGGCCAGAATCCTTGAATGTCAAAATATCCAAGTAACGTGGGTCATAGATATAAGGATCCTTCTCAACCATTAGATCGATTATAGTATAAGGATAAAGTAAGTGGTATTATAAACCAACATCAAGCACTCATCCCTGCTTTATGAACTCTCTGGTAGGTAACCCTTTGGGGAATTATTGGGTTAAAAGCTGTAAGGGATGTGAATTCATGAAATTCAGAAGCAGAAAAATCCCGCCAACCATTAGGTCATGGGGAAGAATTCAGGATTGATAGGATCTGTTGATATGAGGATCCGTTGGCAACCTTTCTCAACCTTTCAATCAACTAGTGGAAGGACAACGTAAGTGCTTCGGTGAAGTCCTATTATGAGAAATGTAAGGCACAAGGGGTGAGAAAATCATTAAGCATTGAAGGCCAAAGTACATGGCAAGGAAGTCTGAGACTTCGGGACTTTGGGGCTCTGAGAGATTTGATATGTTGGTGCATATGCCAAATTTCAAAGAATCGAAGGCCGGAGTACGTGGTGGAAGTTCTATAAATTTGAAACTATGGGACTCCGTGAAAAACTCAAGGATGTAGGAAGGTGGTTTAAGTGTCGAAGTGTCAAAGCATCGAAGTTCCCATGTTAAAGTGTAAAACCCCGATTGGAAAAGCCTTCGTATGCTATGGTGATACGACATGCCTGGATAATTCCACGTGGTGTCGTGGGATTGGTCGCAAGTTAGGTGTGGTAACCCCACCCATTGTCAAGTCTAAACCATGTGTTAAGTGCAGATAAATCTCATCCTTCAAATATTTAATGGTTGCTAGAGTTCCACCATGGATCTTGGTGAGGAAAGAAACACTGTGACTTCAAGTCTCTGAGGATGTTTTCAGATATGCACAAAAATGACGAAGGGTCGAAGGCCTGATATTCGTAAAGACAGGGAGATACTACCTACAACCAAAAACCACGTGATTGTCAAGGGGTGATGACCCAGGTTGAAATTGTTCCATGTCATACGGTACGAAAGAGGTGAAGATACATGGATGCCACGTGGTCAAGGGGATGGTCATTGGTCAATGTTTTCGTCAAAAACTTTGGAAGGCCATAAATTTCAAACTAGTACATGGTTTTGGATGAGTTTATAGTCATTGGAAATCTCTTGGAGAGTAGAAGAAAATGGTTCCTTATTCGAGGAAATTAGAGAAGTTGTAGGAAGGAGAAAACATTTATACCCCATCCCTTAAAAGGGTACTTAAGGGGTTGGGTGTGTGATAGAGTGGTATTAGATCCAGGCTACAAAACTTGGCCTACATGAGCTCATGGAAGAGCTCATTAAAATTTAGTTAGAAAAACATTAAGTGGGAGGGCACCCTTCCATACCCTATCTATCATGCCAATATTTAAACACTAGGCCTGGATGGGCTAGAAATTAGCCACAAGACTGGTATAATAAGGAGTGGGATTATGTTGATAGGCACTAATAACAAGACTTTGATGTGAATGGACTAAATAGGTGGGAAGGTTGCCTGCAATTGTGGGCTTATGAAGCCTCTTTTAAGTACATTTGTTGCTTAAATAAGATACCTGGCCTTGTGAGTATAATTCTCCATATCTAGAGGCCTTATGGAAATATGTGATGTCATCTTACTTGACCTGTCATAATTCAAAACCTATTATTTGGATAATCTATTTTTGTAGAATAAAAAAGAGTCCTATGGACTGAGAATAAACTTCATGAAAGAATCAGTGAAGAGACATGAGCATGTTCAAAATATCATTGTTTTGCTAAGGGAACGTGTATCTCTATTAACTTAAGGGCGTGTCTATGCAAGAGGAAAGCAAGTGGAATGTATATGAATTATAGGAATAAGAGAAATGCTTGGTGCACAAGGATATTTTGATGATATATCATTGGATATAAAATAAGGTGAGGTCATAGCTCATATAGTTAGTGATGATCGAAGTATAGCAGCATAGGTAAAATGTTGATGATGTTGATTACATATTACCTCATGAGGATGAGATAAAATGGTTAATGAAATGTCGATCTTGAATGTGGTAAAGGAAGTGTTGGGGCACTTATAAATGACCAATGGTTCAGTTTGACATACAGAGGTGGATGGTAGCCATATAAGTATGACTTGGTATGCTCAAGTAGTAGTGAAAAGGAATCTAGAAAAGTATTCCCTTGATAAAAATGTATGTTAAACAAAAAATGGGTTGAGGCATGAAAAAGAAGCTTGATAAGTTGTCTTTTTTCTTTGGGCACTGTTGGAATTGCCCAGATGGTATTTTTGCGTTGTTGAATAATTTTATAGTAGTTGAGGCAAGAATGCCTTCTTGCTGGTTGTTTTCATATGGAAAGGGGGACATAGTTATGATTATGTCTGTTAAACTTGCCATGTGGATATCATGTGAATGTCAACAAGCTCTCAACAAAGAGGGAAGCTGAATGTTGAGTATCTCTATGAGACTTGTTATAAGAATGGCAGCAAGAACCTCAGGAGAAGGATTTGGAAGTCTGATGTGTCCATGAGTATGAATGACATGGAAAAGGTGCAAGCAATGAACTCGAATGATGAATTTTTAACAATGTTTGTATATACTTTAGTGCATGAATTTAATGCATTGTAAGGTTTCTTGATATGAAGACTGATATTAAGAAAAATTAGATTGAATGAATACCATGGATGCATGGTTGAGTCTATTTTGAAGAGTCGTGAAAGTTTTGTTTGTCTTGAGGGGAATGTGTTCAATTCCCTCAGGAAAGGCTCATATAAATTGATGAAAGAGTGAATGAGCAGTAATGCTCGTTCTCATGATAAAAGGAAACCCGATTAGGCTTTTAAAGGCGATATGTAAGTGATCATGAACAATCATGAACTAAATAAATTTCAATAGATATAGAAAATACAATTATAAGTGTGTCTATAGTAGAAACACTATATGTTGAAGCAGGTAGTAAGAACAGTGTGCATGAAAACACAATGGGATAATCTGCATATGTAATTCAGAATGCATCAGAAGAATGCAATTTTATATTCCTTATGGAATATTTGGTAAACAATTGAAATGATAAAGTTGAAGTTGACTCAAGGTTGATTCCATCACAAATAATGGTGGATATGCATTAAGGAAGTTGCATGCTGAAGGAGTTCCCTATGGAAGAATTGTGTAAAGATTAGTCAATATAACATAGTCACAACTGTAATGACTATTGAGAATTGGGAAGTATATATATATATATATATATATATAAGAATCTTGGATTACATTCTAAAACATAATGCATGAATGGAAGACTAACAAATGAACATTGAACATTCTGATAACTAAATGGTCATGTGTAGGAAGCACATGTTCATAATTCATTGTGAACAAAAAACTTTTTCTTGTAGCATGTTGATTTATCCAAGAAGGTTAAGGTGAAACTAACCAAGAATTTTCAAGGAAAAGAGAAGGGAGCAGATTGCATAAGCAAAGAAGGAGAAAAGGAGGAATACTTTTCTCACTTTGAAATCTAATTTGCTTAATAGAGTTATGAATCTCAAAAAGGAACAACTGTTAAAGAAAAGGAAAATAAATAAGTATTTTTGAATGAATAAATTTAGTTAAGTCATGTTAAGTAAAGGCAGGGAGGCTATATAGAAGGAGTTGGACAAGGGAAGAGTTCCTTGACTCCTTTCTTGTTGTTTATTGTATTTCTTTGGTATGGGAGATTGATTTAATAATCCAGGTTAGTGTTTTGGCATAAGGATGTTGATAGTTGTGTGATTATATAATACAACTGAAAATTGGATTGTGATTGCACTAGATAACACATTAAGGAGTAATGTGGTAGAGTGCATAGAGATATGTTGGGGCATATCTGAAAATGTTTTATTGATTTAAATTCTATGATACATGCATTTTTATTTTACATGACGACTAATATATTTGTGATGTAAGTACCAGACACGTCAAAAGAAACCAAGGAAAAACTAGAAAAACATGGGCAACAAAACCTTCGCCAAGGTGGTTACTTGATATTAAAAGCTTGAATTGTAAGTACCAAATACTTTATTCATATTATACATATCATCATGCAAATTTTATTAATATAAATTATTAACTGTATTATTTTTCATTTTGCTAGTTGTGCATGGACCTTATATGTTATGTATGCATGTACCTTCTTTCTTTCAATTACCTTTAATTCTTGTTTTTCTACTTGTTATGCATGATTGGGTATGGGGAATTAAGAGTGATGAAAGGTGGGGGAGATGAGCTTCCACCTTCACATGGTTGGTAATGTTTAGTAGAGAATAAATTATTCTCAAAACCAAGAGGATCTCAATCATGAGGTATGCCCTTAAGTATTTCTACAACGTCGTACATGTTAAATTATTATTCAATCATATAAGGTTTAATTATGTTTAAAAAATGCAAGTTCATTAATGTTTAGTTATTATTCATTCATTTAACCTATTATTGTATTTTATAAATGAAAGTTTGAAGGGTGGTCACCTCCATGATCCACAAAACATTTCTGACAAGGTACAAATAATTTACTTCTCCTACATCATTAGATAATTACATTGTTAGTTACATTGTGTAGTCTTTATTTCATGCATTAGTTAGTTACATTGAACTTGATGATGAGGTTTCTTCCAAATATGTACATAGAAAAATACATAGACATCAAATATGGAATTTTATAAACTTAATCCAATTTATCCCACATGCATCATGGGAATTATTCTCCTCTCACTCTCTCATATATTATTGAGGTGAAGGAGGCCCTTTAAGCATGAAATGGAGTGTGATGTAAATATTGTTGTGAATGAAGCATAGCCAAAATCTCTTTCTTTTCAAAGATAAGCTACCCCATTCTGCCAGTTTTTGTTCTACAATGTTTTTCTCTCTCTTGTTCATTAATAGAAGTTGGGTTTCACTATATTTATGTGTTCTCTACATTATCTCTATGTATTTGCTTGTTATATATCAGTTATATTTTTGTCTTCATGTCATTCTCAAAATAATCGGGATCAGTGATATCAGAGTATGTTGCTCTGTGTCATTTCTCAGAGAAGGTCCCCGACAAGGTCAGGGTATAGAGATTTGGGTCTTGAGATACTTTCCCTTGAGGAAACCTGCTCTCGCTATCCCATGTGACCTCCCATGGTAGAAGAAAAGAGAGATGACAAAGCATGAGATCCCTTCAAGACGTTGCTTGAGGAATCCCTCATGCGACAAAGGAACGAGATGATGGACAAATTTTTTTAGATCCTTCGAAGACTATCGATGGTGACGACTGAGGCATCTTTGACAATAATCCATTTCTCAAGTGAAACACCCTTCAAGGTACAAGTCAATTTTGATATCCCCTTATTTGAAGGCCAGATAGATGTAGATGCTCTAGAAAAGTGGTTGAATCTACTAGAAGGTTATTACTCTGTCCAAATTTTTTCTGACAGTGAAAAGATCACCTTCACGCTTCTTAAAGCCCATCCTCGTGTCAGATCTTGGTGGGAAGGTTATGGGGAGATGTACATTGCGGATGAATCTACACTATTTGGGAGAGAACCCAATTGGGAGGCATTTGTAGATGCCCTAAAGGAGGAGTTCTATCCTGTCAAAAACTATGATGACCAATACATGAGATGGAAAACTCTATGTCAGAAAAGAGACCAGACAGTGTCAGAGTACACCAACATCTTTCATACCTTGTGCTCAAATTGGGTATCAAAGACTCTAAGAAGCACCTGGTTTTGAAGTACCATAGTGGTATACATAGGTACATCCAAATGAAGATGGATTTCTTAGACATCTCCTCACTGGGAGATGCTTATCGATATGCAGTCAAAATTGAGCAGAAATTCCAATAGCAGAGTAAGCGGGAGAAGCATGGAAAAGGAAAATCTAGCTCACATATTGAAGGACAGAGAAAGGAAGGACAACCTTAAGAGAGCCAGTCCCAGATGCAGGAAAATAAGGGTAATGGGAAGTATAATAAAGACACTGAAAAGTGGTGTGATTTCCACAACAACCCTTGTCACAACATTGATGAATGTCACTCAATACAATCATTGGTGTTTGAGCTCAAATACAAAGAATCGAACCCCAACTTGGACCTTGATTTAGAAAATAATAAAAGGATAAAGATCATTGATGCAGAACCCATTGCTACTGTCACAACTACAACAATCCAACTAGAAGAGGATCGTGAGGAGGGGGAACAACTCTTCCATTCACAAATGTGGATAAAGGGGACCCCACTGCTTTATTGTTGATAGAGGAATCCAAAATAACATCATCTAAACAGAGGTTTTCAAGCAGTTGGATTTTCCAACACAACCACACCTGCAACCATACAACATTGGGTGCCTTTGCTAGGGTCAAGATATTCATGTCATCCAGCAGTGTTTCCTATCCTACGACATCAAGCCCTTCAAGGATGAGGTATTTTGTGATGTTTCCCCACTGGAAGTCTGTGATGTTCTATTAGGCCAGACATATATTTGGAGGAGTCATGTTTTTTATGAGTCTCAACCCCGTAGTGTCATTGTTACTCTGGGTTTTAGCTATACAGGATACCATAGGTAATTCTAACTATTTTCCCACCAAAACAATGCCACAAAGTAATGTCTCATACTGCAAAGTTTATACTCTTCACAATATGATCAGAAGGTGAACACAAGGACACTACAACCACTACAACCTCAATCCAATACCTTTCTATATTGCAGAAGTAGATTGATAATATTGTATAAGAGTACCAAGATGTTCTTGCTGCACCTATAGGGGCGCCTCCACACTACCCAGTCAAGCAAGGTTATAAACGAACCCCTCATACTCCACCTACGGGGGTGCCTCTACACTACCTAGTCAAGCAAGGTTATAAAAGAACCCCTCATACCCTTCATGACACATATTCATCAATAGAGTCCTCCCACACTTAGGTAGAACATGCAGCTAGATTGGTTGAACAGATCCAACCCCTCTAGCAACAGGTTCATGACAACCTTGAACAAGCTAAGAAGGACAGCTTCTTCAACAAGGCAGGAAACACACCAAGCTTCAGATTTAGCAGAATTCTCCCCATATCCCATGGGAACTTGACACAATGGGAACCATTGTTTCATAAGGGGGGAGGAATGATCCATATGGATCTCGATGGCCATCCACCTTTTCCACTGAATCACCATTTCGAGCCTGTGGTTTTGATAAACCATGATTTTCACCCTTTTGATGGGGAATGGAATGTAATGTCATCTTCATTTGTTAATTACAGACATCATGTAATGATTTCCTACTGTTCTTATGTAAATGCCTACAAAATAGCTTTAATGCACTGGATCCCATTATATCTCTGCAGTTAAGCACGCTCAAAATATAGTAGTTTTTGGATGGGTGACCGCCTGGGAAGTCTTAGAGTTTTACATGCCTATGGAATTCTATAAAATTTGTCCAATTGATCCCACATGCATCATTGGAATTGTTATCCTCTCACTCTCTCATATATAATTGAGGTCAAGGAGGCCCTTTAAGCATGCAATGGAGTGTGATGTAAATCTTGTTGTGAATAAAGCGTATCCAATATCTCTTTCTTTTCAAAGATAAGCCACCCCATTCTGCCATTTTTTGTTCTACATTGTTTTTCTCTCTCTTGTTCATTAATAAAATTTGGGTTTCACTATATTTCTATGTTCTCCACATTATCTCTATGTATTTCCTTGTTATATGTCGGTTATATTTTTTTCTTCATGTCATTCTCAAAATAATCTAGATCATTCTCTTTGTTCTCCTCCTTAGGTTTGTACTTCATTAGAGAGGGTTTATGCATCTTGGGTTTAACCCTGCTTCTATTCTCTTACTAAATAATTTGTTTTTTTCCTCTAGGAAAGAGATGTCGTGGGAACTCTTTCTTTTGTTATTGTTACTTGTACTTTCAAATCCCATTGACCTATTTTGGTCATTAGTGGACATTATAATTACAATTCATTTATTTTTCAGGTGTTGAGCAGGTTCAATTGTCTCCATGATTAATATTTTATTCTAATAAAACTAGAAAGATATGACTCTTTAGCATAGAGCATATGGAATGTTTTCACTCTTAATCAACCAATTTATTCAATATTTGTTTATTGCAATGCTCTTGTTTACACATACTTATATTCCTAGATACAATATTTTTGACCTCAAGCATGAGCTCAAATATACTTAGTTTACCCTCCAGATGGCTTGGTACATTCTCAGGCCGCTCACTACATCATAAAGTGCATTTATATCATGTTTGGTTTATTCACCATGCCTTTGTTGGATGACCTAGAAGAACTAGTTTTATTATCTTGGTTACTGTCTACAACACCTTTGTACAACATGAACCCATATGTAAGCTAATAAAATCATGTCTAACCAATTGTCTCCAAGTTATACCAATTTATTCCTCTTTTATGAAGATATACCACTTAACATATTATGGGATGTTCTTTTTATATGCCAGATTGGGTACAAAACTTGTCCCATACAAAATATTCAAGATAGTTGGCTACCCAAAATAATGCCAACAATGCAAGCACATTAGAGTTGGAATTCATAGAAATATATCAGTTCATCATCAACAAGAAAACAAGGATAGCATCCATCCATATTTGGTGTGGATATGATCCTAAAGGAAGCTTAAGTGGATTTTGTGGACATGTATGAACACTTCTTTGTGTGCCTTAATGGAGAGACTGTATAGTTGTCATGGTATTATTCCAAGAGGATTTGAATAAGGCTTCTTTATTGTATGCTCAAAGTGGAAATTTTGTTAGGATTCATGCTCTTGGGGAGTTTTGTTAGCTATTTTGTACAAAAAATTCCCAATATGTACACAAATGATGTTATTAATAGTTAAGGTAAGCATTTTATAGAAAAATAAATATTTAAAAACTAAAAAAAATGGAAGTCTTGGAATATTAAACCCAAAGAATGCACAAGACTGAAATGTCTCTAATGTAGAGCTATACTTAATTTTTGGGATTCATAAAGAAAATATCCAAATTATGTAACGTTCTTAGTTTCCTTCTTAGCCTTACTGTAAAAGTATTGACAATATTTAGCAGGGAGGTGTCATCGACTATTTTATTTCACCTTATATGTAAAACGTTGTACTTGAAGGTAATTATCATTATAGATTTCATAGGATGTTATGTAGTATTTACAATTTTTACATGAAAAATCACAACCGATAGTAATGGAACATGATTTATACCACTGCAATATATCAAGTACCAACAAAAATTACAGTTTACCAATATGATATGTGTTATCCCCATTTTGTGGGATAACTAAGGACATGATGTCTTTAGGCCCTTAGGTTGCATATATGGAGTGCCAAGAGACCACATGACTATAAGTGTCCACTTGCACATATGTAAGGCTACTCTATCACCACATTATGATCCATTTTCAGTGCATCCACCACATCGACCAGCTTCCAGAATGAAAATGGGTGTTTCTCCATGCAGTACAAATCAGGTATTGTGGCAGGTAATCACCCTAATATTTGAGGCATTTAAACATGTTGTATTTAAGTTTTTTTTTATTATAGAATGCATGCTTGGACATTATGTTTTTGACCCTGTTTCACCTTGGTGAGTGTCATAGATTTCCTAGTAAGTGGCCAACCTTTGGGGAAGGTTTGCGACTGGAGGTCCCTTAATGGGTTGGGATACCATTCCTGACCCTACTTACCACTTTCCGCTCATTATTTTCCCATCATATTGTCCTCTTCTAGGCCCTTTGACTTTAGTGACCCAAGAAGGGCATGTACCTCATTTCATGGGAAGAATGGGTTGAAGGCCTAGAGGGATTTCTATTGTCTAAAAATATAAAATCTTAAATATAGACCTTCCAAATGCTTCTCCCAGGTATCCCCATGAAAGAAATGAAACACTTCTCTTTAAGAAATGGGAGACCTACAAAAATAAGAGATAGTGAATGATCAACGGGATAGTTCGAGGATGGGAGGTATCATCACAAGTTGACCTATCATGATCATGGGTATTTAATAGTATGACATTACCATCATATAGTAACCAAGCTAGGGTAGTGGTTCTTGGTTACACAACTAAGAGAAAGGGGATCTCATTATGAGAAAGCCTTCTCATTTTCACAAGGTATTTGTGAATGACATTGTTGTTATCTGGACACCATGCCAAGACAGTGGCCCTTAACTTGTTCCTTAAAAAATGAAATAAATATAAAGAGAAAGGACGAGCTAATAAGAAAGAACAATAACAAGATGGGCTTGGAAAAAGTGCATCGCAAACAAAGGTGTCACACACCCTCTACAAAGACACCCATAAATGAGATAATACGAGCCATTGTATGTCAATCATTGACCCATGAAGTCTAAATCCCTTTACACCTCATCATCCATTACATAACCTTGAAAGGACATCCTTGGGAGCATCCCCTACTTGAGAGTTTTCGTCTACTCAATAAGACTTTTATGAGACCCCTCCCATACTTAAACTTGGTCAATTGTATAGGGTATTTGAGAATTTTTTAATTTGATGAGGTATTTTTGATGCACATGTTTATGTGCCTTGTTTATTATATATGGTTTACACTTGTCATGATATATTTGACTTGAGATATTTGGAGGGTGTACCCTTTTGTTTTGCAGGACCTTGCTTGGTGGCCAGTGTTGGGAGAACAAGCCTAGATTGGGCTTCCATGGGGAAACAATCCCACAGGATGGATGTTGTAGGCCCACACACTGGATCACAGAGACATGCCTTTGGAGGATTACATGGAATCATGGAGGATCTTACCCAACCCCTATTACCCAAACGACTTGCCTAGGAGAGTTAAAACGTCGCTTTTTGAGGCTTGACATCATGCTTGAGGGGGTTTGGTGGTGATGGGGTTATTGCACATTGACACTTGGCATGATTTGACTGGAGGATAAATGGATTGACTCTAGCACATGAAGAGGAGGCTCAAGGATCCCCAACGACCTATTTCTTCTTCTCCAACGACTTGGAAAAGTGTCAAAACATCCCCTAAAGGGGTGACACCATCTTACTTTTAGGGTTTCTAATGTGTTAAAGTAAAAATTAAATATTATTATTTTGTTCAAGGGGTAAGATAAGGGTTTTTGACCCCTAATATTATGTTTTACCCTTGCCAAGTGGACAAACTATGTTTTAGGACTTTTGTATAAATATAGATAATGTGAATCTCATTTCATAACATAACTCTCCCATTGTGAGAAGTACTTGGTTGAAATTGTCACTATTCTTGGGAATTATGGTGTTTCTCTCTTGTGAAAGTGTTTTGTGGTGCTATATTTTTGTGAATGGATGAGGAGTGATGTACAACTCTTAGATGATTGTTCTCTTGATTCTTATGGTGAATTTGCTTGTGAAACTAGGGTTTGATCTATCTCTCTTGGAATTGGTAAGGAAAAATATGCATTGTTAGTTATTTCTTGCTTTGTCTTGGTTATGGTTTTTCGAAACCCTAGGAGGAGTGTGTTGGATACAACCTCCATTAAGCTTCATTTGATTTTCTAAAGTTTACAAGTTATTTTTCAAGGGTTGATAGGAGGAATATGAGTGTGTATACCCTCTTAGAGTTACCCTAAGTTTGATTGGAATACCCTACAAAGTAAAATTGATTACATCCCTAGGGGATTTTTTGATATAACTCTTTATTTTAAAACTCCATTTACCCAATTTTAAAGGCACTAATCTGAATATTTTGCATTGGAGAAATAAATAGTTGCATTGGGAAAAGTGATTTTCGGTCATTTCAACTTTCTGCAAGCTGGGTTTTGTTCCTTATGCCTTGAGCACCTCTCAGCCACTAGGGAATCCCATATAAAGGTTTATTTTTTTCTACTATTATAAAATTTAATCTTCAGCCATTAGGGTTTCATAAACCCTAACATTTTTTTACTTATAACTTGTTTTTCAACCGTCAGAATTAGCTAAGAGTTTGCCACTTTTATCTACTTGGTCTAGTGCAACTTTTGGGTGGATTCTTTGTGAGTTTTGGTGGTTGAATTTAATGAAGTAAAAAAAAATTATCTACATCCACAAGGATTCAAAATATTTCTGCAAACACCTTTTATTACAACATTCTTTCATTGCTAAAGTCTAGTGCTATCTTACTTGAGTTGATCTAGTTGTTTTCTAGTTTACCTCTTGCTCTCTCAACTAGACTTTTAGCAACTTGTTTTGCAGAATTAATTATCATTTTATTGTTGATATATATTTTTAGTAACTTCTCGCATTAGGGAAAACAAGCTTAACTTTCTTGTTCATCATATACTTTGTCTTGTATTGTTGTTTTCCTTATGTCTTGGGAAGGTACAATCAACATTCGCAAGGTCTACTATTTATTGGAAACCCTTGGCTAACATAAAGACCTTCCTCAACCCTTTATCCACACATATAAACTTGACCTATAGGGGTATTCATTCATACATCAAACATTTTATCTCATTTCCGCCTAGGGTCACCGAGATTCCCCCCTTGAGGTAACAACTCCACCTCTGAAGTGATGGGAACACCTATGTAAGGTGACAGTGGGTAGGTTCTTTATTATTTGTCTCCATTTGGTGGTTGGGTTGGGATCTACCCAACCTACAAATTGTGCGATAAAATTTTGGAGGCATTGTCTGGGAGGATTTTGAATCCTCTTCCAAACCCTAATGACACTTCGACAAGATATCCCAAATCCTTTTTCCTAGATTTCCTAGCGACTCCACCCAATGGAAATTCCCTTTTCACCTTTTTGATGAGATCTTCTTGAAGTTCATCTAACGACTCCACCTTCCCATAACTCTTCCCCATGGAACGTTCAAACCTTCTAAGGTCTACTGAAGAATGCCTCCCATCAAGTACCCCATTTTCAAAACCCTCTTCCATGCTACCTGTCCCCTTGATCCAGTGGCTCACCCTTGGGAAAAACACTTCTAAAAACCCCTTAACATGGCCACCATCCCAAGATACCCAACACAATGCCGAAAGAGTCAAACAAGTGGTTGCCAAATTTCCCAGGAAATAATGTAGTGACTGTTGAAGATCATCTCTACACCATATGTTGAGATATGGATAATGTAGAATTTGAGCATGAGGATGTAGCCATGAAGCTATTGGCTTCATCATTGACTGAATAAACTCTCAGTTAATTCAAAGGCATTTTGGAAAATCACCTCATGTCCTATGAATATTTCGCCAAGTTATTTAAGAGCATATGGTCAATGAAGAAAGATAGTGGGATGCTTGTAGCTAAATTCAATCATATAAAGAAAAAGGAGAATGACATGGTGATTGAATTCGATGCCATATTCCAACAAATTTTCATCCTACAACAAAATAAGGTTGTCTCCTTTATATGAATGCTTTTGAAGGACAATTTCATTTTTTTTTAAGGACAATAAGCTCACTTCTTTGGAATAGGTAAGAGAATACAGTGTTGATATTGAAGAGAATCTCCTTGATTCGAGTTTGGATCATTTTCAGTACCCTCATGTCAAGACAGAAGAAAAGACTAAGGCTTCCAATAACAATGCTCATGATCTGATTTCCCTCTTGACTCAGAAGATAGATCATATGAGTACTCAATTTTCCCAAGTACATAACCAAATCATGGGTCATTTGAATACTGTGGAAAGAAATCAATCTACTCATAGACCTAAGTTTTCTAGACAACATAGATATTCCATGGTTTGAAAACCAAGGCATCAACAAGAGGCAAAGGCCCCTAATACTTTGAAACCAATTGGATGTTCAATATATAATCTTGGTTCCTTCCATGCCAAGAGCCTCACAGAGAAGATAAGTGTTCCCGACGAGATAAGGATCCTTCCAAAAGTTTGAAATTCATGGATATGATATGTGGTTTCCAAGAGGAAGAAGTCACATAGGAACAAAACAACATAGCCAACAAACATGGAGAAAGAGAGGGGAGACTTTGAGCCTGAAATCAGTTGACAGACGATGAAAAGAAGGAGTTGATAAAGAGGGAATGTTTTACCTACACCATAAGGAATAAAGCTTCATCCCCTCCTTTACATCCTATCACTCCCACTCCATCAGCAGAGAAGGTGGCCCCACCACCTCCACCTCCAGTGCATGATTTTCCTCCTAAGACAACTCCCATAGATGAGATTCTGTTGAATATAGTTGTTGAAACCATGTTTGGAAAGCTGAATATGACGGTCCTGGTGACAGAGATGTAAAAGATAGCTTCTATAAGAAGGGAAGTCTTTCATTTATTACAGGTACTGATCGAGAAGGAACAACATCCTATCATTTTTAACACTATGTATCTCAATCGACAAAAGGAAAAAAACCCTCCCTTCTATCTTTCATTAGGAATGAATGACCTCTGCTTGAAAAACTATATGCTTGATTCTAGGGCCTTTGCAAATGTCATGTCATTGAAGGTTATGGAAAAACTTGGTTTGAAGAAAACCAGAACCTATGTAAATGTATGTGGCATTGATTCTAAAAGGGTCAACGTTTATGGGTTATGTGAGGACATTGAGGTTTTTTTTATTGATTTTCCACATATCAGCCTCCTCGTGAACATAGTGGTGATCAATGTTCTAGATGCTTGGGTGATGATCTTATCTAGGAGTTGGTATATTTCCCTTAGGGGTTTCCTTAGCAAGACCTTATCGATGGACACATTCCCATGGGAGATGGCACTTTTGAGGTATTATACAGTCGAGAGAGAGTTGAAAAGCATGTCAATGATCCCAGTGGTCCTGACTACACAAGTGAAGATGAGATTGATGAAGTCCCAGAAACCATTGAATACAATCCACAGGACTTTCTCTTTATGTAGGAAGACACCATACATATGCTCCTCCCAAGAACAGATGAATACAAAAAGAAACTTGCAAAGTTCCAAGGGAAATATCCAGAGTCTATCCAAATTATGAAGACAGAAGATGAAGAATGTGAATAAGCCATCAAAAGAATGGTTAAAGAAGAGCCTCCTTTCTAGATTAGTTTTCATTGGGATTTTGATGTATATGGACGAAGGGTGATAGAAACACCCTAGATTTTAGGATTTATTGCTTCAGTGTAGGCATAGTTATACCAGGAGATGTTGCGGTTCTCATGCACTCTATGGATAGCACATGTCCCCAAGTAGGAGCCAGATGTTATCCCCATTTGTGGGATAACTAAGGAGATGATGTCTCGAGGCCCTTAGGTTGCAAATATGGAGTTTCAAAAGACCACATGACTAGTAGTGTCCATTCGCACATACAGAATACCGCTCTATCACAACATTTTGATCCATTTTCAGTGCATCCACCACACCAACCATCTTCTAGAAGGAAATGGGTCTTGCTCCACGCAGTACAAGTTAGGTATTGTGGGAGGTAATAACCCAAATATTTGAGGCATTTAAACATGTTGTATTCAAGTTTATATTGATTATAGAATTCTTACTTGGAAATTATTCTTTTGACCTTGTTTCACCTTGGTGCGTTTCATAGATTTTCTAGTAAGTAGCCAACCTTTGGGGAAGATTTGTGATTGGGGATCCCTTAAGGGATTTTTGTACCATTCATGACCATAATTACCACTTTCCACTCATTACATTCCCATCATATTTCCCTCTTATAGGACCTTTTACTTTAGTGACCCAAGAAGGGAATGTACCTCATTTCATGGGAAGAACGGGTTGAAGGCATAGAGGGATTGATCTTGGCTAAAAAGATAAAAGCCTAAATATAGACCTTCTATATGCTTCTCCTAGGTATCCTCGAGAAAGCAATGAAATGCTTCTCTATAAGAAATGGAGGACCTACAAAAATAAGTGATAGTGAATGCTCAAGGGGTTAGTTGGAGGATGGGAGGTCACATCATGATCCATCCTATCATGATCATGGGTATTTAGCGATATGAAATTACCATCATCTGGTCACCAAGCCAGAGTAGTGGTTCTCAGTTACACAACTAAGAGAAAGGGGGTCTCATCACAAGCCAGCCTTCTCATTTCTGTGAGGTATTTGTGAATGACACTTTCGTTATCTGGACAACATGCTTGGATAGTGGACTTCAACTTGTTCATTAAAACATTAAAGAAATATAAAGATAAAGGAAGAGCTAAGAAGAAAAAATGGCAACAAGATGGGCTTGGAAAAAGTTCATCGCAAACGAAGGTGTCACACACCATCTACAAAGGCACCCATAAATGAGATAATACAAGTACTTGTATGTAAATCATTTACCTATGAAGTCTAAATCCATTTCCACCTAATCATCCATTAAATAACCTTGAAATTCCATCCTTGGGAGCATCCCCTACTTGAGGGTTTTGGTCTATCCAATAGGACTTTTGTGACACCCCTCCCATACTTAAACTTAGTTAATTGTATAAGGTCTTTGAGCATTTGTTTAATTTTATGAGGTATTTTTTATGCACATTCTGAGGTTCCTTTTTTATTAGATGTGGTTTACACTTGTCATGATATCGTTGACTTGAGATATTTGGAGGTCGTACCCTTTTGTTTTGCAAGAACTTTCTTGGTGGCTAGTTTTGGGAGAATAAGCCTAGCTTGGGATTCCATGGGGAAAACATCTCATGGGTTGGATGTTGTAGGCCCACACATCGGATCATAGAGACATGCCTTTGGAGGCTTGCATGGAATCATGGAGGATCTTACCTAGCCCCTATTACCCAAACGACTTTCCTATGAGAGGCAGAACGTCACTTTTTTCGATGGTGATGGGGTTATTTCACATTGACACTTTGCATAATTTGACCAAAAGAGACATGGATTGACTCTAGCACATGAAGAGGAGTATCAAGGATGCCCAATGACCTCTTTCTTTTCCTCCAACAACTTGGAAAAGTGTCAAAACGTCCCTTAAAGGGGTGACGTCATCTTACTTTTAGGGTTTCTAATGTGTTAAAGTGAAAAGTAAATATTATTATTTATTTCAAGGGGTAAGATAAGATTTTTTGACCCCTTATCTTATTTTTTACCCTTGCTAAGTTGATAAACTATGTTTTAGGAATTTTGTATAACTAGAGATCATGTGAATATCATTTCATAACATAACTCTCCCATTGTGAGAAGTACTTGGCTAAAATGTTTGCTATTCTTGGGAATTATGGTGTTTCTCTCTTGTGCAAATGTTTTATGGTGCTATATTTTGGTGAATGGATGAGGAGGAGTGATACACACCTCTTGGATGGTTGTTCTCTTTATTCTTATGGTGAATTTTTTGGTGAAACTAGGGTTCGATCTCTCTCTCTTGAAATTGGTAAGGAAAAATATGCATTGTTAGTTATTTCTTTCTTTTTCTTGGTTATGGTTGTTTGAAACCCTAGGAGGAGTATGTTGGATACACCCTCCATTAAGCTTCATCTAATTTTATAAAGTCTACAAGTTATTTTTCAAGGGTTGCTAGGAGAAACACGAGTGTGTATACCCTCTTAGATTTACCCTAATTTTGATTGGCATACCCTAGGAAGTAAAATGGATTACACCCCTAGGGTCTTTGTTAATATAACTCTTTATTTTAAAAATCCATTAACCCAATTTTAAAGGCACTAATATGAATATTTTGCATTGGAGAAATAAATAGTTGCAATGGGAAACGTGATTTTTGGTCATTTCAACATTCACAAGGTCTACTACTTCTTGGAAACCCTTGGCTACCATCAAGAACTTCATCAAGCCTTTCTCCACACATAGAAACTTGACCTATAAGGGAATTCATCCATACATCACACTTTTTATCTTATTTCCCCCTAGGGTCACCTGGATTCCCCCTTTGATGAAACCACTCCACCTCTAAAGTTACGGGAATGCCTATCTAAGGTGAGAATGGGTAGGTGCTCTCTTATTTGTCACCATTGGGTGGTTGGGTCAGTATTTTCCCAACCTAGAACTTATCCGATAACAATATGTACATCAAAAAATAATTATAATGGTGCGTATATGATATTATTCAGTCAATAGTTACAAAATGGCTAACTTGTTCCCATTTTCCTTGGAGCTCCAATAATTCTTGATAGTAAGAGGCACATTCCACTTTATAACAAGAAGCAAATTATTTTAGCATAGCCTTCCTTCTGATGATGTTGGTCATTGTCATATTCAAGGAGTAAGCATAAGAAGCAGTTCATCCATCTTATTTTTTGATAGCTAATCAATTGGCACTGGCATCTCCTAATCTTAGAAACTTCAAAAACCATTATTTATTATAGTTGGAAAAGGTAATTAGAAAGCACCTTGTGGGTTCCACATTAGCTTGTTCACTTATGCTTCCTTATTCCCTTGCTACACTACCTTAGATTGTATGCAATATGAGAGGATGTAGGTGTAGAGTATTAGGCTCCCTTGTTCTCTTCTCTTATCCACATTACAAAGGTTTTCATGCCTTGTGTCTTGGTGTCTATGAAAAATGGAGGATGTTGAGTGTAGGTGTTATGCTCCCCCTTGACAATCCTCCACATGCATTATTCTCTTCAATGATACAACTTTGTATGTTGAATGTGGATTACAGATTGCAGAGTGTGACGATGCACCTCTCTGACTCCTACTTCTTCATTAGAATGATCATGAATCTATGTGCCTTAATTTCTTATGTTCGATGAGAAGTGTGAAGATAAGGTTGACACTTCACCTTGCTCTCACCTTCACTTTCACTTGGTCACTTAAAACAACTAATTTTTTCTCCAAGATAGTAACACTCAAGCCTAATGGATAGAAAACCGCAGGTGTTATCAAGCAATATGTAATTGAAAAAATAACCTTTTCCATACATAACTTTGAAGATTAATTTTGAATCACACCTCCCTAATGTGAGGCTTTTGGTCCCTAAAATATTGGACTTTCTACACTTTTAATTTGATGACTATGAAATTGAATTTACATTGTGTATCAAGGGAAATAAAGGAATCTGGTCATTCAACCTATCCCATGAACATTATACTCTGAAGTTTGCAAGAAAACATTGACTATGCTCCTCTACATTGGTGTTTTGGTATTTTATCCCCTACCCTAGGGATAACTAAGGAGATCATGTCTCGAGGCCCACATGTCCTAGATATGGAGTACCGAGAATCAGATGACTTGACCATGGCTCCAGAGGACCCCTCTTTTCTTCAGTGTAGACTATTTATCAGTAGCAACAATATCCATCCCACTAGCCTGATCTTGAAGTAGCAGTAATTATTGCTTCATGAGGTAATGAGTCCAGGTATCATGGTATGTGTCACTCTGATTCTTGAAGCACTTGAATATGTTGCATTGAATTCTCCTTCATTTCATAATTTTTTCTTAGAAATTATGCTCTTAGACTTCTTCATACCTGGAAGGGTGACATGGTGCGATAGTAAGTTGATCTCCCTTTAGGATGGGTTTCCACTGGGTGGGGATGTGAAAGTTCATCATTCGTTCCTTCCATACTTACCACTTTAGATCTTTATTCCTCTCATCTCCCCCCTAATTTTGTTCGGGAATTGGGATTGGCCACACTAGGAAGGGTTGTACCTTTCTTGTGGCAAGAAGGGGCTGCAGGCCCAGAGGGTAAAAGTAGTTGGAAAGAGTTAAAAGCCAATATTGAAACCTTTGAGATGCTTCACCCGGGGATTCTCGAGAAAGAAGTAAAAGGATTCTTAGTAAGAAAAGGGAACCCATAAATATAAATAAACACTCAATGTACTAGTTGGTGGATAAGAGGTCTCATCATGAGCTAACTTATTATAACCATGAACATGTAGTAGTATGACACTACCACCTATCGGTTCAACAAACCAGGGTAGTCACTCTTGGTGGAATAACCAAGAAAAAGGGGGTCTCATCACTATCCATCCCGAGCCATCCTTCTCATCTTCGTGAAATGTTTGTGGATAAAGTTGTCACCTCTGGTTACCAAGCCAGGACAGTGTCCCTCAACTCTTCCCTTGAATAAAAAAAAAATATATCTAAAGATAATAAAGATCAAAGTAAAAGGCATTAAGTGGGCTAGGAAACAATGGAATTTATGACAAGGTGCAACTCGCCCTCTACAAAGACACCCACATGTAAGACTTACACTTCCCTATTATCACTGCACCCCATGCCCAAACATTTACCTCATGCTACCTCATACACTTACATGACCTTGATGGCTACCACTTGGGAAACACCCCAAGACTAAGGAGGATTGGCCAAATAGAACACCCTGATACCTTCTCAAAACCTCACTTGTCAAATTGCATAACATCTTTGAGAATTTTTCTAGGTAAAGGGGGGTTTTATCCACATGTTTGGGTAATTTAATTATTGGATGTGATTTACATGTTATGGTCCCTGTGACTTATGAACCCCTGGAGGGTGTACTTGTTTTTGTTGCAGGACCTCGCCCGGGTGGAAAAGTACACATGAGGGAATGATTAGCTTAGACCTTCATGGGGATGGAATCACACATATGGATTTTGTAAACCCATCCAATGGCAAGAAGACATCAGATATTTGCACCAAGAAGAAAGAAGGACGTCACCTTTAGAGGCACCCTGGCAGACCTAGACCCAGTGGGATCTTACTCTTCCACATAGATGTTGGCCCTAGAAGGTCCATGATGTCATCATCATAACCCTAGACATTATCCAGAGCCAGTGTTTTTGTTTTGAAGGAATTTATGAGCCTAGTGGCATGTGTGGGCTTCATATGTGGCCTTTGGAGGCCAAGTGCCCTACTTTTTAGGCCCAACGTTCCACCTAAGGGTATTAACGTCACCCTAGAAGGAAATGACATCACCCTTGGAAGTGTTCTTAGATGCTTAGTTATTTATTTATGTCTAAATTGAATTTATTTTTAAATTGGCTAGGTCGGCCTTTATTTGACCTAAAACTAATTAAAGGTCACCAATTTTGTATAAATAAACATAAAGTACATTTATTTTTACATCACAACTCCTCACACAAGAGGATAGGTCTGAAATTTGCACCCTAGTAAGGGATATTGGCTGAAATTGTGAGACACACTCTTGTATAAGGCTTATTTTTGTAAGTTGGATCAATCTTGGAAGCTTTATGGTGATATTGCATGGTATTTTCATGATTATTCTTTGTGCAAGTAGGTAAAATCTGCATTTTTTTCATCTATTGAATGGATTATGTATGGTTTTATTTTCTCATACAAGATTATGAAATTGCATTTTATACTTAATGCTTGAAGTAAGGAACTTAAATTGCTACTTTATTACTTTCTATTTGCCAAGCTTTCATTGAATTGATCTAGTGACTAGTGGAACCCTAGAGCCCTAGTTTGTTAGCACTGTAATGTTTTGACCTAGTTTTATTTTCCTAAGTTTTTATCCCATAAGAAACCTAAGGAGAGAAAGGTGTTAGGGCCTAGAATTTCTTACACCCTAGTATCTTGTTTCTTAAGGAAAATGCATAGGAGACTTAAGTTACTACTTCTCCTATGCTATCTTTGTCTTAGACTTTTGTGGACTATCAAAATTGATTTGCATCCTTAGAAGACGCCATCCACTTGACTCCATAATCCCTATAAGGCACTAGTTCTATCCTCTCTCTTGTTGAATGATTGATTAAATAGTCAAACACTCTTTTCCTAAGATTTTATGTAATGTACCTCAAATTTACCATAAAAAAAAAAAAAAATCTATNNNTTCAATTTCGTTTAAGCTTTAGAATTTAAGAGGAGGTAAGATACATTTCTGTCCATAATGACATTATTACACCAGTCTAGTTTACTTCGAACAAAAAAGGTTATGTGGAAAAATTCTTCCATAATTCTATCACTTTCCTTAACTTTCAAACTACTCCAACATACTTATATGTATATAGGAAATATCTAAACTTAGGTCAAAGGAACCCTTAAGGTTCAGAGAAAGGATCTGGATGCATAGAGTTTAACCTCTGGGTGGTCGTGCGAGAGTAGCTGAAACGAATGGTGGAGACACTTCGGGGGAAAGTGTCGAAATCCCGAGAGTCGTTAGATCTTGTGGAGCAGCGAGGAGATTAAGGTCAAGTGTCTTCCAACACTCTAAGGCATTGAATTTCATTATTTCGGAGTTCGGGGTTTGAAGCGGCAAGTGATTTTGTAATCGCTGCATCGTGAACTTCCGGTTCGCGAAAATTATGAAACGATCGACACCATTCATCAAGGAGGACACATGGCGAGTGGTCAAGGTTCGGGGAAAATCATGAAAGGTTGTGGATCGTCGATCCAGTGGGATTGTGGTCGTCAATTCAAGAGGAATCGCGACCGTTGATCTCTCAAGGGGGAGATTTTGGCATTTTGCGGTCCGGGAGTTTGAAGGACCTAGATCAGGAGAAATGCTTGCATCATGATTCCCCAAATCATGAAAAGCTGGTAGCGTTTTGACGTTAAGCGCGTGGTCACAGAGTGGTGGTCACGTGGATGGAGGCTAAGGGTGATCCAGAACTGTTAATCCTTTTTCGACGTTTCGGCAACTGGGAGTTGGAAGGACAAAGAGTCTGGGATTGTCAAAGTAATTAGTTATGCACATTTAATTATGCTTTTAATTTCAATCTTGGATCTTCATGACTGCTAGAATAGTAGGTGTTTTGACTATCTGCTATGTGCACGTATAAAGGTGTATATTATCATTCTTACTATAGGGGATTTTCTTTAACTCTCCATTAACATCTATACTTATTTCCACCTATAAGTATGTACATACCTATAGATTTCTCTAAATATATATAGAGCGATGCACTGTCATAGGTATAGTTTCATCTTGATTCTGGTTTAATAATTGGAAAGCTCAATTACGTGCTACGGTCCTGCATCTTTACTTACATAAGATATAAACATGCAAGTATATCTACCTAAATTGGGTCTCATTCTTACACACCAGTAGCTTACACATCAAGAATAGTCAACTTGAAGGATCCCATCTTGTTCTCTATGGTTTATTCCATTAAGCAATAGTCTAATTACGAAATTTTGAATACTTAAAGGTGTATGACCTCATGGAAAGCATAAATCTTAGGAAAAATCATGCTAAAAATATGTTTAATTAGTTTAATACTTTCATATACAATAATTTATGTACTTGTCATGCCCTATACAGAGTGACTTGTAATATGATCTGTTATTTCTATTCTACCTCTATCCCAGATGAAGATCCTCCATCGTTTCTACCAGTCCATTCATTACAGTATTAGAGTTGTTCCTGTAACAAATAATTCCTACTATGTTCCTACAGTTTTTGTGAAAAAACAGAGGTCAATCGGGTTTCAGCAATTATAAATGCCGAAAACAAAAGAAACAAAAGACCACATTGTTTTCCGAATCATGAAATGCGGAAAGACTTTGGGCCTAGCACTTCAAGGTTTCAGGGTTCGGGATTTCACGATTTCAAATGCCAAACACCAACACACATCAACTCTGGAATTGTGAAAAAGTGAATGGAATGTGGGACCAACACTTCAGCGTTTCAGGGTTCGGGATTTCTCTATTTCAAAAGCCAAATACCAACACACAATAACTCCTGAATTGCAAAAAAGTGAAAGGAATGTGGGACCACCATTTCAAGGTTTTGGGGTTCGGAATTTCAGGGTTTACGAACACCTGACGCACAAACAAAATGAAATAAGAAATGTCAAATTGCGAAATGAGATTAGGGTGTGGGCCTAACAATTTTGGGTTTCGGTGTTTGGTAAAGCAAAGGAACTTTGCATGTATGTAACAAGCAAGTCCCGAATGCTGAAATATCAATTTTGTACTTAATCTTTTTTTTAAATTACATGCTCCAACAAATAAACTCATAATAAATAAATGACCGGGTTCGTAATTGGTAAAAAAAAATGATTACTATGTTTACTAAAAAAAAATGAATTTATCAAGAAATAAAATGAGTTTACAGCTCAATAACAGAAAATCATAATTGCAGAGCAAACCTCCAAAATAGGGAATAATCAAATCATTTAAGGAGAGTTTCAGACTCTTCAATTTAATAATTTTCCTTATACCAGAGATTGAGGGTTACCTATTGGCATCATTTGTTTGTTCCAGTACTATGACAATGAACCTCTGTATAAGTGGGGTTTCTAATGCAACCATTGGATATTCATTTAATAGAACCCTATACACGGAACTAACTACAACCATATCGATGTATATCGTGTGTGTGTGCTCAATTATTCACATATAGGTCAGTCTAAAATTTCAACTATAGAAATACGCATACATTTGCAGACAGTTTATTCCTTTGAGTTCATTTACAGCAGCATGGACTCTACCTAAAATTTTAGTTTTTAGGAGGAACTATTCCAGAATTGGTCTTTGATTATAAACTTCATACAACGAACATATGTCATCCATGGAAATTATTTTGACTTAGCATGAATAGATACATGATATCAGATATACAAAAATCATTCAGAACACAGAAGGAGAAGATTTAACATATCTGAACCAATTCGTGGGAAGACAAAGGGAATAGCCACGTTCCTCCCAACCGTAGAACAGGGTAGCCAAAATCACTTGCCCAATTCACCCCCTAGCCTAACCATGAACCCATGAGGGAGAACTTGGAAAACTCCTCCTCAACAATGTCCTTCAATTCCAGCAGGTTCCTCTTGCCTCACACTCACTCAGTAGTGTTCATAACAACAAGAAAAAAATTCCATTGTCTCTTTTCCCCATCATACTTGGCAACGTCTTGCCTCCTCACATATGCTATTTATCAATTTTTCCTAGGTCTTTTTCCCTCCCTTGGGAATTTTCACATCTTTCTAAATCCCTGATTTTCAGGGGCTGCCAATGGCCAAATCACTAATTTGCCACTTGTAATAATCACCCCAGAGGTAGTTCCAACATGTTCCCCACTCATGGAGTCATGGTCAACTAAATTTAACATGGTTGTTCCATTTGTCCTCCTGCAATCAATATAAATTTAACATGGTTGTTCCATTTGTCCTCCTGCAATCAATATAAAATATTATGTTTCCATACAAGTGTCATAGTCAAATAGTTAGTTGGGTCTAATCAGGTCTCTACCCAACAGTCAAAATAATTAATTACAATTACCAAATTTGAATTTACTAAAAACGGAATAAATTTCCAGCAATTTTAAATTTCAAAAATATTTAATTTTTGGGGATGTCACATCCTTTCCCCCATCAATAAAACACTGTCCTTAGTGTTTGTTCCTTTTCTGGAACAGGATTGGATGAGATTTATACAAATCTCCCTCCAACTCCCAAGTGGTCCCCTCAGGACTAAAGTGCTTCCATTGCACCTTTACCTGAGCGATGGATTTGTTTCGAAGTGCTATTCCTCTCCTGTCCAGAATGTGCAGGGGTTCCACCTGGAACTCGCCTTTAGTTTCCACCTGCACCAAGTTCCAATCAATCCTATGAGTAGGGTCATGAATATACTTTTTCAGCAATGAAACATGAAATACATTATGAATTTTTAGATTAGTTGGAAGTGCAAGTTGATATGCTACAGGTCCAATTCGAGCTAGTATCTTAAAGGGCCCACAAAACCTGGGTGCCAGTGTGGCACAATTCCCTAACTTCAATGAACTCTTTCGGGCTTTGACCTTCAAATAAACATGGTCTCCTACTTGAAATTCCAAGTGTCTTCTTTTCTGTTCTGCATAGCTCTTATGTCTGTCCTGTGCTTCTTTCAAGTTTTTTTGTACCTTTCTTACCATGTTCTCCATTTCTTGGAGAATCTTTGGTACAATCATGAGTCTGTCAGCCGGGTTATCCCAGCTAATTGGAGTCATACACTTTCTACCATACAATATTTTGAAAGGGCTCAACTTAGCCGAAGTTTGGTACCCATTGTTATATGCAAATTATACCAAGTGCAGGTAGTCTTCCCACTTGATTGGTTTTGTTCTTACGTACATGCGAAGCATATCCTCTATGATTTGATTTGTCCTTTCAGCTTGTCCATCTATTTGTGGATGATATCTTGTACTGAAATTCAAATTAGTGTTTAGCCCTGCAAACAATTCCTTCCAAAAAGCGGATGTAAATTTTACGTCTCTATCTGAAATCACCATTTTAGGAATACCATGCAGTCTAAAAATTTCTTTCATGAATATTTCAGTAATGTTTATATCTTTAAAAGTAGACTTTACAGGAATAAAGTTTTTAGAATTACTAAGTTTATCGATTACAATCATGATAGAATCATTTTGTTTCTGAGTTTTAGGAAAACCTGTTATAAAGTCCATTGATATAGTCTCCCATTTCCTTTCTGGTACTGGTAATGGTTGTAATAGGACAGCTGGATGTTGGTGCTCGGCCTTAACCTGTTGACAATATTGGCACCTAGGTAAGTATTCTGCTGTTTCTCCCTTCATACTAGGCCAGAAAAATAGTTTTCTAAGTGTTGTTTTTGTTTTTTGGTAACCTGGATGGCCAGAATAGGGTTTCTTATGCACTTCGTCCAAAATTGTTGATTTCAATTCAGCTGAATCTGGTATGTAAAGTCTGTTTTTAAGTCGTAATAGTCCTTTCTTGTCGATGCTTAGATTTGGTTTGTCAGAGTTGGCAGTCTTGTTTTGTAATTCTATCATTATCTTAATGTAATTTCCGTCGTTGATACCGGTCGTCCTTATTATTTGTTGCAGATCACTTCCTTCCCTACTGATGTTTATCTCAAATAACCCATGGACTCTTCTGCTTAAGGCGTCTGCTACTTTATTTTCCTTACCCTTGATATGTCTGACCTCAAAGTCAAATTCACTCAAGAAGGGTAGCCACCTTGCTTGTCTTGCATTAAGATCTGGTTGGTTAAACAGATATTTCACCCCGCTATTATCCGTCAATAGGAGGAATTTTCTTCCCATTATATAGTGTCGCCATATTTTTAAGGCATGTATTACTGCTGCCAATTCTAAGTCATGAGTGACGTAATTTCGCTCGTGTTCTTTTAATTTTCGGGACTCGTAACAAATCACGTGCCCTTCCTAAGTTAGGACACCACCTAGTCTCTCTTTACTTGCATCAACACAAACTGTGAAGTCTTTATCTGGGTCTGCTACCTTCAAAATGGGTGTCGATGTCAATAATTCTATCAGCGTATTAAAGTTATCTTGACACTTTTGCGACCAGTTAAACTTGGTTCCTTTCTTTTGTAGTGACGTGATAGGGTAGGCTATTTTGGAAAACCCTTCTATAAATCTGTGATAATATCCAATGATTCCCATGAATGATCAGATATCTGCCACATCCTTAGGCACTGGCCACTCCATAATGGATTTTATATTTTCTAGGTCTACGAAAATACCTTCCGAGGAAATGACATGTCCTAAATATTGTATTTCTTTTTGATAAAAGTCACATTTGTCAAATTTTGCGTATAGTTTGTGTTTGTGAGATCGGAAGAG
>CBVK0103656831.1:0-12226 GCA_900067695.1 Picea abies | reverse complement strand
ATGTGCCTTTAGGTTCTTTATATATTTGGCACATTCATCATTGTAATAATGAATCTCATATATAATATTATCTCATAGAATATCTCATATAAGAAAATCAACATAATCAAGCAATGATATATGTGAAGAGGGTTGAAGTCACTTTTAAATAGGTTACGATAGATTTTAAGGAAGCTAAGGAGATTCATATCATTGGCGAGACATATCCTTTCATTAGTAATGAGTACACTAGAGACATATACACATGCCTAATAAAATTTAGAAGGGACCTGAGATGATTGGTATATGCACAGTTTCCATTTCTAGGAAGACAACTACTTCCAAATTCTCTTCAATTAATCTACCCCACTATATGAAGAAAATATCATTAGGGGACTTAGTATGGAGCAAGTTATGCCTACCAGTTTTTCTCTTGCATATTCTACCATGATAGTGTTCCTTCAACATCCACAATTGATCTTTTACAATTATGTGGATGATCTCTTGGACATGAATGGTTATGTTTATTTGGATCCACATAACCACTTTGGGCATCTAGATCATAATACTCAACCATTTACAAACCATTTATCACACTCTAGATTCACCAATGTGGAGTTAGCGTGAGCACCAAAACATGGGACACGAGTTTATGGATGAGCTTCTTGAAGTACATGTTGCAACCAACACTTTTACATGGGACCTTGGTTTCATGGACTACTTCAATGTTGTGGTAAGCACACATACATGGAATCTTGCTTTGTGCCTTTACATCCTCACTGCAAGTGCTGAGGGAAATGTTCTTTGAAGATTGACAAAATGGTGGGATCCTCTGTACGGTTGTAATGGAGATAAAGGGCCCACTAGAATAAATAATAGTTTAGATATGGTGGCTATTTAATGTAAGGTGGACTAGGTCCACTATGTTTGTTATTATTAAATATGGCCCAATAGGTATTTGACATGGAATAGATAATGTGGCCTCATTAAAGAAAGTCCACTAAGTAGTTAGCATTAGGATTTTCTAGCTAGCTATAAATAAGGATGGACTCCTCCTTATGAATCATGTATTGGATATTTTTTATTGAAGCTTAGCTCATCATGAAGTTACCCCCTCAAAGAGGCAAGTGAACAAGATTTGATCATTCCATAAAAGAATCATTATATGGTGTTTCCCTACCTTAATGATTTTGAATTGACTGCGGTATTGAGAATTTAAAATATCTTGTTTATGATTCAATTTTAAGTGTTAAAAATCATAACAATATTAACTAGAAAAATGTAAATACATAGTAATTGATTATTTGGAAAATTCACTACATCCATATATTTTATGAGATTATCCCAAATAAAAAAAATCCATAAACATCTTTTAAACCTAAAAAAATTATTCACATCAACCATTATGATGTATGGTAATATATATATATAAATAAGGATTTAGCATGTCCTATTCTCCAATGGTATTGTATTTTAGGTTATAACTCTACAAACCCCCATCATCCCCTATCATCTAATGAAAGATAAACAACATTTCATAAAAATTGAAATTTCATTAACACCATACTTTATAGTTTCTTATATCCCTTCAACAAAGAAATATAATAAGCTTCATTCATAATGTCCAGCTATGTATAATCCTAGATTCTTTTATGGTTATGTCTTATACTTTTATGGTTATGTCTTATACTTTAAGAAAGTAAATATTATAAGGTTCATTCATAATGTCGAGCCATGTATAATCATAGATTCTTTTATGGTTATGTCTTATACTTTGTTATAAGGCACATGGGCTAGGGTCCTTGATCATATATCCATAATACTCCATAATACATACTATTTCAACATACAAAGATCCATTGCTCTTCCATATTGTATCTAATCAAAACATTATGTTTTTAATATATAACTAAATAATATATGAAATTACAATACAATACAACATGCCATTAACTTTAATTAATTAATTATAATTATTCAATGTTAATCTATCATAACATTACATCCATTAACTTTAATTAATTAATTATAATTATCCAACGCTAATCTATCATAACGCTACATACCTTAATCAACAATTTTAAATCAAACGTCCAAAATTCTCCTAAAATGATAAGGGTGCATGAAAAATGATGCATAGTTATCTTTACATTTTCGTTTGAAAAGTGTGCGGAGTTGATTGGTGTGTAAAGAAGTTTATATCAATGGAGTCATTCCAATAGGCCAAGGCTCTCCTACTAACATATTATTAAATTAGTTGGACTAAACCTAACAATTTTTAATGTATTATTATTTTTTTTTAAATTATTATTATTATGAAATAACCCAATTTCTAACATAGCATTCACTCTTTTTTATTTTATTTATAATTTTTTTATTATTATGAGATAACCCAATTTATACCAAACAAGGTCAACAAGCTTTGAATACCCAAGTTCTACAATCCCCTCTATCTTCTATTTGTAATCTTTTTTTTTAATTATGAAATAACCCAACAGTTAAACAAGCTTTGAATACCCAAAGTATTGCAATCCCCTCTATCGGCTTTCAAAATCTAGTCATCTTGTAACACAAAATGTGTCACGGAATTTTGTTTTGTATGAATCAATGATACGCCTATGTCTTATTGAATAGCTCAAGGAACCCACCATTTATTTCCTATAAATGCTATGACTAGTTGATGATGAGGTTGGCAGTGTGAGCATGTTGTTGGCAAATTTAATGATGACGATTCATTTGGTAATGATATTTGCTTACATTTTGACATATCACATCCATTCATACGTGGTTGTTTGTTGTACACTTTGAGAAATGCAAATGTGGTTGTTTGTTGATACGTATCACATCCATTCATCTTTTATGACATTAATGTCTCAATCCTAATGACACAACTATTAGGTATTATTGTGGTGATATATGTAACAATTTTTTTTTTAAGATTCTTAAGTAATGGTCATGTACATATACATATGTCAGATTAGAGATTAATATGTGAGAATAGAGATTATTATTGTTGTGTTTACTTTCAGGCTCACATATATGTGAGCAGGCTCACTCACATATATGTAAGCAGGCTCACTCACATATTTGTGGTTAATTTGTTTATGATTCATTTTTTTTTAAAAAACAAGTGGAATAAGCAACAAAGTTGCTTAGTACTCTTTTTTTTTTTTAATGAAAAAATTGTAAAAACAAAAAACAAAATTAACTTATAAATTAATTGCAATAAGTGAAAAGGTAAAATAGTTATGAAATATTTTAAGTTTGTTGTAATGTATTATTTATGTATAGGTTTAAAAGCAAAATATAAGTGATAACATTAATTTATGTTTTTAAAAATTAAAGTAGAATTAGGCAGATCTAGATTTTAATAAATATTCACAATATCACAAATGTAAATTGAAGTCTGCAAACCTTTTTAAAACAAATTGATGAATACAAGTTGTGGCATATTACTCATATCCATAATGCTTCAAAGTATGACTGAGCTAGAACAAAAGATAAAAATCTTTTCAAAATAAAGCACAAATGAATTAAAAATTGATATCTCTTACAACTAGAATGAAGAATGATCACATTAAATAACAAGTATTATCAAATCAATGAATTACTAAAGGCACAAATGGATTAAAATAATGATATCTCTTACATCAAGAATGGATTAAAATAATGATATCTCTTACTTAAATAATGGATTAAAGTAATGATATCTCTCACATTAAGAATGATCACATTAAATGACTCATTAAAGTGATAGTTAAGTGATATTTTGTGGGATTTTTTAATTTTTAATTTTTTAATTAAATATTGTAATATGACAATACCTATTAAAACCACATAAAAATAGTCATCTCACTATGTTCAACTAATAGAAAATTAAGAATTTCAAATTCTATAAAATTAAAAATATATTTTATTTTTTTAAATATTAAAATTAATAAAAAAAAAAAGTTAGAAAGTTTAAAAATTTGTATGCAATTACAAGCAATTAATTGCAAGTCAAATAAAGTTGACTCATAAGCAATTATAATATAAATTGTCACAAATATGTTTTAATCTTTTGTGAGATAATTTGTATAATTAGAATGGTATCATTAAATTTTTTAATAAAATGATGATGGAGTAATATTGGCTTACTTGAGACTATGTTTGATTCATCATTTACAATGTACAAAATTTGGTTCATAATGAAACTTTGATCATGGTTGAAATATTTACTCGAATCTTGTTAGATTTGTAGTAAAAATGAGAGTCATTTTGTTACAATATTACCTTACTCAAGTCATCAAATCTTGTAGCAAACTTCCCTTTGGTTACCAAAATTTGATGACATGGGAAGTCAAAGTTTTGATCAATATGGAACTCTGTTAATTTTTTGAGGAACTGGGTTGATCTAGAGAACCCCTTGGAGCATCACCAATCATGCATAGAACTTGGATCACAGAGGAATTTTAATCATGCCTGGAATTTCTATTGAATTCCTATTATATTTGTGGTCAGAAAGAGGGTCAATTTTCTACAAGATTAGCTTACTTTGTGGAGTTATCTAATCTTGATGCAAACTTATGTCTAGTTGTTGGAATCCAACAACATAGTAAGTCAAAGTTTCGATCAATTATGAATGCCAATCAATTTTGTGAGGATCTAAGTCAATTTAGAATTGGGAAAAATACTTAGGAGTATTGTCCACAATGCATAGAGCTTGGATCATGGTGGAACTCTAATCAATTTTGTGAGGATCTAATTCAATTTAGAATTGGGAAAAATCCTTAGGAATATTGTCCATAATGCATAAAGCTTGGATCAGAACTCTAATCATGCCTCAATTTATGTCAAATTCTTGTTAGAATTGTGGCCGAAAAGATGGACCTTTTGCTACAATATTTGCTTACTTTGTACTCAATCACTTAATTTTTTGTGATTTATTTGGAATCCAATGAACCAAAATTGTTGAAATTGGAATGATCCATTACTCAAATATCAATTTTATCTATCTTGGTCAATTTGAAGATAACATAATACACTTATATTGTAATTTACAATTGTTGGGATGACAAATTTTGGAGTTTGGGATTTTCATGGTTGAATTCAAGGATTTTTTTTGCCAAAAAAAGGTGTTGGGAAGAGAGATTGTTTAAGTGCTCCTTATCACACACCATTCATGATTTTATTTTATGTAAATATGGTCAAGTTTACACTTGCATTGTTTTCATTCCACGTCTCCTAGAAACTTCAATTGTTTAGTGCAACGTTTCCTTTTTCACTTGCCTCATTTTTGTCTTTGAAAACTCAAAAACTTTAATTTTTGGCCACTCTACACTTGTGTTGATTTGTCCCACAACCACATGATCACTTTAGTGTCATTTCCATCTCAACACACTTGGAAACTCTAATTTTCAGCCACGCCACTACCCCTACATCATTTTTATCTCAATATACTTGGAGATTGAAAACTTTGTCCACATGAAAATTATGTTATTGCTTGATGTTGTGGTACATGCCCTGGCTTTAGAATCCCAACCCTTTAGGGGATTCCTCACATTCCATTGATGGCGCCTAGAGTAAATATCATTGACGTAAACATTTACACCTAACACTAAGGACTCAAGTGGATTTGACCTCATGACCTCCTTGGTCAATATGGCTTCAACATGCTAAGTCAAGCCACTTGAGCTAACCCTCTAGGTTAAAGTGTAATATATATATATATAGAGAGAGAGAGGAGATATTTCTCCTTTTTTCTCGAAATATCTAGATGGATAGTGGCTCAACCCTCAACCACAACAACAATTGATAATCCTAAGTAACTTGATTCAATTTAAACCTATGAACTAAGACGTCCTCATCAAGAATATACCTTGAATAAATGGTTCAATTGATTAAGTAAATCATAAATGAAATTCACATTGCAACCAAAGCCAAAAACCCCACAACCCGCCACTTCTTTCACACTCTAAAAATAACAAATACCCTTACCTAAATTTAACAATAACAATAAAAAAAATCTCCCATAACACATTTAGATTAAGAAACATCTATTTATTACAAGTACCAAAAAATAATTCAATTACAAAAATTTATCATGAATTTGGCAAATTCAAAATTTTTCAGAAGCTTAAAAAAAATACATAATTTCTCATACATATATAAAAATAAGCATACAAATGCTATACATCTTTTTCACACATACATGTACACATAAAATTACACATCAAGAGTAATATTTTTCTAAGTTTTGATATTTTTCACGGGGAATATAAATCTTGTATAAACGGATTCAACTTCATGAAAAACCCCTGGGGCACTCAGATTATATAGACTTAACCAATCGAATCTTTACCATCATGTGTAAGGAATACACAGATTGCACGAAGAAAGATGTCTATATTCTTTTAATTAAGCAACATATGTTGTACTCTAACAATTCTACCTTTAGGCTCTCCTCGAGTCATATTTTTTGTTTAATTTTCCCTAAAATTCGGTGAGAAATTGTTGAATCTGCAGATTTACATGGTTAATTTTATATAATCCGACTATCCCATAAGTTTTTCAACAAGGTGAATCCATTTATATATTCATAAATGTAATTTAAACAAACAACGCCATAGTGTAAGAAAGTCACTTTATAATGGACATCACGCGTGTTTTTCTTTTTAATCTTCATCATAAGAAGGCGAACCCAAGCTAGTTACAAATCTTGCAATCAAATCCTATTAAGGAAGACAAGCGAGTTATTCGATTTTTTATGTCGACAAATCACGAGGCATGCTCTATGCCCAAAAATCATCATATCATAAACTGAATTAAACGCTACTCAACTAAAGATAATGATTTGGTTTACTAAAGATAATGATTTGGTTTACTAAAGTACACATTATTACACCAAAATTATTGGAGTTGCACTAAATGTCTATGAAAAAGAGACCAAATGCCCTTGTGGTTTACAACCAACATCAACACAATATGCATGGCATATACAAAACTAATATGGTAAAAGCAATACTCCAAAATGAATAGTATTTGTATGTAAGATTTAGTAAGAAAACTTTCTATTGTTGCAAACTTTTTAGTGTAGTTTAGGGAAGCCAAGGCCATTTCCTGGTTTTCCAAACAAAACTGGATTTTCATGTTGCAAACTAAGAATTTGTTTCTAAAATAACTATCGCTACAGTAAATAAAATTGTCTCTATGAGGTAACTACACAATATCATTAAACACATAATGTTGAGATTATTATATTTGAGACTAATTATTTTATTTTACATAAAACCAAGATGAGGTAACTACACAATATCATTAAACACATAATGTTGAGATTATTATATTTGAGACTAATTATTTTATTTTACATAAAACCAAGTAACATATTCTTTATCAACAATTAATTTACAAAGAGCTCACATACCACAAGCAAGATTTTAACCCAAGCTAAGAGAATAAAATTTCTTCCTCTCTCAACCACGAGGACTACACCATTGACAACGTAATTATAATTATTAATTAATTCTTATTATTAGTTAAATAATTAATCATAAGAGTTCATGTTCATTAATTATCATATTAATAATTACTATTTATTATTAATGTAATTTATTGTAATTAATTATTTTTATAATCACATTTCTTTTAATCATTTTGAATCTAATAAGTTAGCTATCATTAAATATACATACATATACATATCTTAATTTACACATTAACATTTATAAGATAAAGAAAAAACCATGTCTAACTAGAAGCAATTATGAAATTTCAATTGAAATTGGAAATAACCATGCATTTGTTTCTCAATGTAATAATTGGTCTAATAATACGACAATGCATGAATAAAAATTCTACAAACATAACAAAATGAATCACAATATAAATATGGTTGATTGTCGGCAGTACCCTCCTCGTCCTCCCAACCCTTTTGATCGTCACTCTATAAGTACATAATAACAAAACTTGACTTCAATTAATTAAATAATTCTATCATTTTTTTCTAGGTAATATATCCCAAGGAAAATCTGTAGGCACTTCCCCTCATTTTTTAGGATAGTACCCAAAGTAGACCCTAGACAATCCCTAGACTCTTCAGGGCACAAGGCTAGGTCAACAAAAAGGCTCAAAGCCATTACAACAATATACTAATTATGATCTTAACATGCCACTTATAGGAATAGAACCTTGGGGGGAAGATAACAGTCCATCCCACAACCACTCGGGCTAGACCCAATTGAAAAATAATTCTAACATTTATAGATATAATACAATGAATATAAGTCAAAAAATTGCCAATATCTTCTCATTTCTCAAACCTTCATCATCAATTTTGAAGAACATAATAAAATAACAATTCAATTAATTAAATAATTCTAGCTAGTAATATAGGGGATCTAAATACTCCACCATATAAGTCAAAAAATTGCCAATATCTTCTCATTTCTCAAACCTTCATCATCAATTTTGAAGAACATAATAAAATAACAATTCAATTAATTAAATAATTCTACCTAGTAATATAGGGGATCTAAATACTCCACCATTTGTTATGGTGTCTCAGGGTCCACTCTTCAGGGTACATTCTCACTTGTGATATTTTCCTCCTCTTTTAATTGCGTGAGTATGTCTTATTATACCTCTTTATTAGTATATGTTGGTCTTTTAAACTTTGTTCTTTCCAATTTAGGGAGATTTTTCACTATTTACCTAAATTTGCTCAGTGTCAAAAGTCAATGAAAAGACACAATGAAATAAAAAAGGTAAAGAGATACACAAATGAGTAAAGAAAATGAAACATAATTGAAATTTCACTTGATATGCCATTTCCTCCTACTCATAGTCTCAACCATTCTCTTCATTACCCATTTGTCCCTAGTTTATGCGGTTGGGTACTTTTCATGAAGACATCGAAATGCATCTTTCTCACTATTAGTAGTAATCTTATTCCAAATTTTTTGATATACTTTGAAAAACTCCCTATGATAGTATCCAATATGTTTGTATGTAAGTATGTTCCCTTTTCATATTGTAGAGCCTCTCATTTCCAATCAACTTGCAGAGGTTCATGTTGACTTGATTCACAAGCTTTGTCTTCCTCTAGGGTAGATCTTTTCCTTGATTCCTCATCATCTCCATGTCCTGTGCTCATACATTAATATGCATGTCATGGAATGGATGAGCATCAAGACTTGAATTTACTCTTTAAAATTCATTGAAAAATGTAAGATAAATCATAACTGATTTAAAATGGAACCTCTCAAACTAAGGAACTTAGTCTAAATAGGGAAGCACGTAGATTGAAAAACAATGATACCCATAAAAAAGAGAACAAGAAAAAACATAAATCAAGAGCCTCAAGGGAAAATTGATTGGCTTTATTCATCATGGCCAATGGCCTTATATATATTTACAATGGGTCCACACAAGGATACATACAACTCAATGGTTGGGAGAAAATAATAAATAAACCAATGCACATAGCCCAAGGGTTGGAAAGATGAAACTACCTAATGGTGTGCTCACACATCAATAAAATACAAAGTAAAGATTGTTGGAAGGGGAGTTCTCTCCTAAGAGATAGACATTATTTTCGATGCATCCTCCTTGGGGAGTGCACACAGATGTTCAACATAAGTTCCTCCTAGTTTAACTTTGAATCCATCCTCACTTTTCTCTTGGTTTATGCATTGTCTAAGGTGAGTAAAAAATATTTTGATACAAGTCTAGTAGCACCGAGAGATGAAACAATGTTTCTACTTGAAAAATTGTGTTGATAGGAAGACTAAGTGGTGATAGTGAATATGATCATTTGGCTCTATTTCTTGGGGATATATTGAATTTATGCTTGCAATAACTTCATAAAATTTTTATACTATAATAATGAGGTTGTACATGTAGAGAGAAAATGGTATGTGTAAATATATGAATGTTTGTAGTATCTTTATGAAACAAACACCTCAGAGAACTTGAACTGGAGTTGATATGTAGAGTAGATATTGAACTATTGTGGGTGGTGTCCTAAGTAGTTAATCAATACTATAGGGATACAAGGTACAAAGGATTGTTTCCTATGCTATCTGATCTAGTGCAATAAAGTATTAATACTACATGGTCTATTGGTTATATGTGTACAATGAAAAGGGGACTATATACTAGCTTGTTGTTGAGAGAGTAAGGTGTCTCTACTTTGATAACATCTAGAAATATCCTCCCTCAATGTTGAGTGTTGGATTTTCCCCAAATATGATGTGGAACTGAATATAATGTCAATCCTAAGAATTAAGGTACACTTAGTTGTAATCTCTATGTATTCTACATTTGTGTATCTTGGAAGGATCATGAAGTCACTAGTACATTGGGTTGTTGGAATCCATATGCCATGTCTGTAAAGAGAGCTATCCAACATTGTGTATGGCCATGTGTCATATCTATTGAATGTATAGACTCAAGTGATGGTTTTTGGTTTATATACTTGCATAATGTGTTGCTACTGAAGACTAGAGTGAAGCCTTCATCAACATTGTGTCTCTAGGGGTTGAAAACCTATGAGTTGGACCATGTGAAAAAAGAGAAAGAGGATGGTTTTCCTAAAAATGGATCCAAGTGTGGTGTTGTTCCTATGGTATTGTAGGTGCCATTAGAAGTGGGAATGACTAGGACTATGCCAGTTGTGTAGGTGCACCAGAAGTACAATCTATATTAGTAGTAAAAGACATCAAATGTCCCATGAATAATTGCAGTGCCTCAAGCTTGGGGATAACCATCCAACTCGAATGCTAATGTGAATGAAATATAGGTTGTGTGGTTGAATCTCATATTCTAGTTGTTCACACATTGTGATGAAATAACAAAGATTGTTGTCCAAGCATGTGGGGTGCTAAGGTGTGTGTATAGATATAAAGTCTTAAAGGCACATTACAATCCTAATCTTAGTTATGTTGAACAACTGGGCTAGTGAGAGTGTATAGGTTTACCTCCTATATTAGGTGAGGCACACATATAGAGTGATCCTTCATCTGGAAAATGACTTGAATTTGTGGACAAGGTAGCAATTATTGATTTCTATTCTATATGATATTGTTGTCGGTAGTAATGTTGTGTTGTCTAATGTGGATATTTTTAGGGAATGCTTGTTCTTACTCCAAAATTTGTATTATTGTATGCACGGAAATTAATTGATGATTTTGGACGTAGCTCTAATATGGTAATAATGCTACAAATTTGGATGTCTTTGTAGTAGGAGAATTGTGTGGCTTAGTTGTGAGAGATAGGGAGGGAAATTGAGAGGAAAAAACACATGTTTGTAGGGAAAATAATGTATCTTAGTAAGGTGTATAGAGGGGTGGTTATAGTGGTAACCCACAGATGTGTTATTATTCTAGGAGAATAATGGGACTGGAGGATGCTACCAAGAGAGGGAGATAAGGTGGAGAAAATAGGGGTTGAAGTAGGGTTGTGATTCATGGAGGATGTGACTATATGAGAGTGCTTGGTGTAAGGTATAATGTAGAGAGAAACGAACTTTTAAAAATTGATTGGTTGGATGATAAGATTATGGTGAAAATATTTTGGAGAAGAGGTAAGTTAGAATAGGGTTTTCCATCCTTAGAGAGTTTATAAGTGTTGTGGCTAGCATCATATAATGCATTAAAATGGAATTGGTATGGGATGCCTAAGAGTAAGATGGAACAATTGAGAGGGTTAAGACACATTCGACATTATCTCAGAAGGGGCCTATAACAAATGTAATGGTGTGGAATTTATTAACTAGAATAAAAGGAACATCTTATTTTACCCAAAAGATATGACAAGGAGAAGGTTGAGTTATGGTAGGTAGGTAAAGACATTACAAATTTCTGGGATATGAGGGTTCCTTGATTGCTATTGTTGAGGATGATAGTGTCTAGTTGGTATTTTATTTGACAATTGTGAGAAAACATGAGATCAAAATAAGTGTTATTTTCATGAGAAGTAATGAAGGGTCTATATAAATAGGGTTACAATGAGGGTCTAGTTTTGGTTGAATAGAGGCAATAAGGGATGTACTATGGTTTCTAGAATTGTGTGCAACTTTAGAGTATTCTGGTAATTTATCATCAATGTATATAGTTTTGGGGGTGGATTGTCATTTCAAGGAACGATAATTAGGGCATCATGAAAGTGGGGTTTGTTGGATTATTGAGAGGGGGGGTGAATCAATAATAGAGAAATAAAATCCCTTTTCACCATAAAATGCAAGTCTTATATCAATGTAGCATTATCA
>CBVK0103656815.1:0-10526 GCA_900067695.1 Picea abies | reverse complement strand
TAAGCTTTGTGTCCTCCTACGTTCTCCAACACTTCATCCATGAAAGGTGTGGGGAAACCACTTTTCAATTTCGAGGTTGATTTTATTATTTTTGTTGCAACGGTACCAATTTCTATGGCCATGGTTCCAAAAATGTTGTAAATTTAAGCATGTAAAAGGGGTTGCTATTGACCTAACACCAATTTTCAATTTGAGAGATGATTTTAAGGTTTTGGTTGCAATGCTACTGGTTGTTGAGGCCATGGTTTCAAACAAGTTATAATTTTAACCCAAAAATAAAGCACCACTTTTTGATTCAGGGATTGATTTTAAGGTTGTTGTTAGCAACAATATGGGTTCTTAAGGTCATGGTTGCAAAAAATTGTAATTTTAACATCAAAAAGAAAGAAAGAAAGAAAGAAAAGGTGCTATTAGTAGCACCAATTTTCAATTAGGGCATTGATTTTGGTGTTTTTGACTTAAAATATTGGCTTTAGGGTTAGGGTTCTAGTTTTGAGGTCACAATTCTTGTCAACTTGGTAACTATGTTTTCTATAATCTAGAAAAATTCAACTGACGTGAGTCCGCTAGAGCAACAACCTCACACACTCTTTTCACAACAACAAACTTCCCAAGGCATGGGATGTGCATAAGGCTTGTTACTCCAGATTTAAACAATGACCTAATTGGTTGTGAAACCTATGGCTGACCCATGTATCTCTAAGTACTTCTCTATGGTGAACTCATGTAATAAGTCAAGGTTGTGGATATCATAAGGCAAAGGGTTTTACAGGTCATGAACTTCATAAACTATTCTATTCTCAAGAATGGGAGAAATAGAGTTGTAATTTGATTTCAAATTACATAGTAATCCACAGAAGAAGAAGAGAGAAAACAACTATTATAAGGTTCTATCGATATTTTATGAGATATCCCGATATTTTATGACATATCCAAGTCGACCTTGGCTACACATTCAATTTGTTTTTTTCAAGATATATATAACTCCAAAATTTCGTCTTAATTAAGGAATGTCTCATTTTACGTTGGTACTCAATAGACATGTGGTCTACATTCACTTCCAAAACATGTTTTCCCTCTCCTCCACTAGTTATTTGGGTACAAGAGTGAATACTACCTAGACATTGAAGACAAATGAAAATGATCAAATGCCTCAAGAATAACCTTTATTCTAATCTCCTTTGCATCTGATAAGCCCTTATTGGAGGGAAGGATATGGTTCTTGATGTTGCATAAGCTTACTATTAAGAAATGCATTCTTGTCTAGACAAGGTAGCATAAGATTTGGCTTTCCTAATCCAAACAAACGACTCACACAAACAATAAGACAAACAAAAACAATAATATTATCAACCATATAGAGGGATTAGCCTATTCCCACAGTGTAGATCTTTACTTTAGAATTTCTTTCATATTCAAATTTTGGTTGAAATAATTTTCAAATCATCCACTCAAACATTAAATTTATTGGACTGAATGTGTTAGATTAACATGTTCCCATAGTTATTCTCAACCTCCCTCATTAGGGATCACTTATCTAAAGTCCTTGAAAATGGGAAACCAATTTGTATTTGGGAAAACCATATAATGGGAAATCCTCCAATCAAGCATAATTTGGATCTTAATTAAAATAAAATATGGCTATCTGAATATGTCATCCACTCTTTATTTGATATCTTTGGTTGGGAGCAGGTAGAGAAGGAATACTATACATGATGGAAGACCTTTGAAATTCTTGTCCACCTAAGTGATTAATATTTAATGTTGCTCCATTCTTTTTGGGACATCGAGGATGGTGGACTAAAGGTGGGGAGTAACTCTGTAAATCAAGGATACACTACATGACCAAGTTGTTGGAATAAGACCAATCCCCACATGCAACAATCTAGAGGTGTCATTGGAGTGGGGACTATCTTCCTGAAGTTCAACTATTTTTCTAGGCGTTGGTGCATGGAAAATAATGATCATCAAGAGGAGGGCTCAAGGTCATTCCTAGTGCCCATTCTATCATGCTCCAAAAGAGATAGAGTAACACCTTTTTATGGCATGCAATTTTACTCTCCAAACATGGAACATTAACCTTTAATACATTGAAAAAATGATTCAACTACCACAAAGCTGGAGTAATATGTTTCTTACTTGGCCAAAGACATACCCTAGGAATTTTATCAATAAGAAACTCCTAAAGTGGGTCTTGGTAGCATTTCCCAATTTCTTTGTTTAGAAAGTGTGGCTAGACAAAAATCACATTATCTTCCTCCAAGCATGCATTTCCCTCAATACTATACCCCTTTGGTACATTAGAAAAATGATTCAACTATTGCAGAGCTAGAGTCATATGTTTCTTACTTGGCCAAAGGCATACCCTAGGGATTTTGTCAATATGCATTTTCTAAAGTGAGTTTGGGTAGCCTTTCCTAAGTTCTTTGTTTGAAAAGTTTTGTTAGCTAGAAATAACATTATCTTTTACCAAGCTTGCATTTCCTTGAATACTGTAGCCATTCAAACTATGGGCCTTCTTCAGGAAACAATATGTTCCTCTCGAATAGAAATAGTTTATCCTGGATCAAATTTCATATGTATTAAATAAGATAAAATATTGAAAATAATATAATACATAAATGGTTAAAGTAATTACTTTCTCTTAAACATGTGAAAATTATTGAAATAATAAAGGTCTATGGGTCAAAATATGAGTAGTCGTTACTTTTCTATAACTGGACTTATTAGATACTATTTGATATAAGGCATTTTGGTCTAAGAGGGACATTGGAGGAGATTTCCACAAGGAAGGGAGTGGAGTTATGGGTGTGACCATGTACTTGAGGGAATTTTACCATGCTTGTGATATGTGGGATTTATCACATACATAAGGTCATGCGAGGAATCCTGACTAGTAGTGGGAAGCAAAGCAATCAGTAGATTACCTCCCTATTTGAGTGACTAAAAAGTAAAATGGCAAGTACCTATTGAACAAGCAAGTACTTTAACATAGAAAACTGATAATTTCAATAGTAATGTGAAAAATTAAAGTATAAATGGTCGTCATGTGCATATTCATGGATTCCTAGAGCTGTGATGACATAAATGAATTATGGATAAAAATATTAAGTATTGGATATGCATAGACAGAGAAGGAATGAGATTTTAGTGTCATAAAACCAAAAAATAATATTATATTTATATATAACATCATAATGGTTGGCATTTCCAATCATTAATCAAAGACAATTTGCAAGCATTGAGATTAGTATAATGTGCATATATTGTTTTGTTGGTTCTAAATTTTATAGAAGCAAATTAAGTTGTATATAAGGGATAAGCTAAGTGGAAAGCATGCCAAATTTATTGGAGGAATCATGTAAGCTCAAAAGTATGAGATATCACTTATTAAAGTGGAGTGGTTTACATCTTTAATATTGAATGTGAAAATATTTTAATGAGTAAGTGAAAATAAATTTGTAATTTTGAATAACTATAATGTATATAATATGTTAACATTTTGAAAAGGATTGATGATGGATGTGATAAAAGCTTAAGTGTATGCATATTTATTTATGTTGAAAAGATAAATTTTGTTTATATCAATTGAGTAAGTAGTAGAAGCTTAACAAACACAATTTTTTAAAAGCTAGAAACAATTTTTAAAAAAGGGGATGTTAAAAGGGTACATATCCAAATAAAGTTGACAAAATAGAAAACCATTGGTATGCAATGGAAATGGTGATCAATCGAAATTGTGTAAATAATTTAAGACAGAGGTAATGTTATTTTCCTTACTCAATTACATATCATTTTTATGGTGATTATTGGTGAAAATAATACACATTATATTTTAGACTTGTCATTCATATTTGAAGGGTACTGAATATTTTGTGGAACCAATTTATTTTTACTATATTTTAGAAAAAAATTTATTGGGAATAATAATTAACAACAAATATAGCCAAGCAAATAGACATCATGAGTTTATACTCAAGAAACCCCTAGGGGGATTCTATTCAATCATTTCATTCTCATGTATGTTTCTATTGTACAATAGGTCCCTTCAATATAGCTTTAGGTGGCCATACCAACTATGTCATAATTAGATATTTAGTTCAACCACCTCCATAACTATCTCCAAGAATATCTCCAAAAATTACTTAACTTAATTCTATGAAAACCTTGTCCCCAACTTCTCTCGTTGTCCTCATCTTTGATTCATACATAGAATTTTATGCATAGTTTACTTCATTCACATTTTATAACGTGTCCATCAAATATCACAAGTAGGAGTTAATCCTGCATACTCCCCCATAATATCACAAGTAGGAGTTAATCCTGCATACTCCCCCATAATATCGCAAGTAGGAGTTAATCCTGCATACTCCCCCATAATATCGCAAGTAGGAGTTAATCCTGCATACTCCCCCTTAAGGGACATCTTGAGTTTATACTCAAGAAACCCCTAGGGGGATTCTATTCAATCATTTCATTCTCATGTATGTTTCTGTTTTACAATAGGCGCCTTCATATAGCTTTAGGTGACCATAAAAACTATGTCATAATGAGATATTTAGTTCAACCATCTCCATAACTATTTCCAAGAATATCTCCATAAATCACTTATCTTGATTCTATGAAATCCTTGTCCCCAACTTCTCTCATTGTCCTCATCTTTGATTCATACATAGACTTTTATGCATAGTTTACTTCATTCACATTTTATAATGTATCCATCAAATATCACAAGTAGGAGTTAATCCTGCATACTCCCCCTTAATAAATACTTGTGATCTCTATATTCAATCATCGTCCTCTATCTCTTCGACTGTCTTTGAACTAGTCCAATCTTCATGTTCATCTTCTATGCTCTTTATCTTCAATCTTCTTGAGTTTTATGTCTTTTGCTATCTTCATTTTTGGTCTTTTTCATTCTTCATCTTTAATCTTCTTCATTGCTCATCTTGTACTTGCAAAATATAAACTTTGTGTTTGTTGAAGTCCATATAAAAATGTTACCATCCACTGAAATACATGGGTCACTCACCATTGTATCTATGAAATCTCTAGAAAACATTTTTTTGTACATGGTTCATCAACAATTCTTGAATCACAAACCTTTTCAGTCCCCCTACATCATCATTACTCATCATCTTGGGTTTTCTTTGACTTATCCGTAACCACATCTTAGTTTTTTGTGGGTTACCCTCAACCATTACATTATCTAGGGTTTTAAATTGGTTTACCCTTAACCATTACAATTCTTAAATGGTATTATCTTACTACAAACCATTCATTACACCAAGTGGTTTCTAGCTAACCGCAAACCTTCATTTGTCATGACAAGTGATTTTTGGTTTACCTTGAACCATCAACAATCAAGTTTTGGGGGTATACTTGCTTTATTATGGCTTACATCCATCATCATTTGTCTTAGGTACATACAATTTCAAATACATTTTCATTTGAGGGTAATCTATCCCTTATACTATCATTGGAACAACATTATAAAGGAGAATCATCAAACTTCTTAGGGATTTCGTCTTCACTTTAGTTACTTTTGCATCTCAATTATTGAGACACAATAAATATTTTTTACTACTTACTATTACCTTACTTTTGTTACATTCTTTTTTCTTCTTTTGTTGCTTCATGTTTCTCAGATTGCCACTTGCCACTGCATCTTTGTTTGTGCCTAGGTTTATGTGTCAATTCTTCTTCACTTTCTTTCACTTCACACACACACACACACACACACACACACACACACACACACACACCTTTTCAATGCTCATTCGATTCAAATAGGGTTAAAGTTTGCCGTGTTCACCTCCAAGTGTCAATTGTAGCTACATTATTTGTGTGGGTGCGTTTCAGGTTTCAACCTCAATCTTAATGCAACTCATTTAACAATTCTTCACCTTGAATGCCATATATTTCTTGGATTTTTGTGTCTCAGAGTCTTTCCAACTGCGATCAACTTCTATAGATCCAATGTGCAACATAATTTTACTTCGATTCACCATGCAATTTTTAAAGACCTTCATAGATTCAAACTTTCTTTTTAAATCCAATGCACTTTCTTTCTGAAGAGATCTTCTTCCAATTGCTTCAAATACTAGGAGATGTAGAAGCTCTTTTTGGCATTCTATTCATCGTTTCATCGCATTCACTATTCCTTCTATTTGTTTTTACAAATATAAATTATTCAATATTTGCATTCGATCTAGGGTTGTGGAAATTTTTCTGCCACAACTAGTGCTCTCTAATTCAACGAATCAATTGCATCCTCAACACATTTTTTTCTTAACGTGACCCTTTCATATGACCCGTTCACATGCCAAGAATCCCAATCTTTCTGTCATGAAATTAGAAACTAGATCAATGGATATTACCATCTATTCTCATGGTATTTGACTCATTCAACACCACATATACATTCAATCATCAAAGCAACAACCAATTGTACACTAGTAGCAACAAAATACCAACAATTTGTTTTGGTCCATGGGTTCTGCATGGCCAATGTGAGTAGTTCAAGGAGTCAACACACTTCAACAACCTATGTGAACAAACAACAACAACTGTCAACAATCTAATTTAATTTGCAAACCCATGCTCAGATCATGCACTCCATGGGATCACTTCTTTAATTACTCTCATGACAACTGGAAACCTTTTTAACATAGCCTTCACATGACTCTTTCTTGTTTTGTAGCGGGTGCTCTTGGGAGGACTCATATTCTCATTTACAATGCTGGATTCCTCTATGTTTGCTCACTTTAACAATGAACATGCAATGACTATCATATAGTTGACTCAAAAAATGACCTCAACCTCCTTCATGTTAACAACCATAACTATGAAAAATGTTGGGAATAATAATCAACAACAAATACTCTCAAGCAAAGGGACACCCAAAGTTTACACTCAAGAAACCTCGAGGGGGGAATTCTAATTCGATAATTCCATTCCCATGTTTCTATTGTACAATAGGTCACTTTATATAGATTTAGGTGACCACAACAACTAATGTTCCATAATTAGATATTTAATGAATAATCATCTCCATAACTATCCCCAACAATATCTGCATTGTATCACTCAACTTGATTCTATGAAATCCCCATACATGACTTCTCTCCTTGTTGTCATGTTTGATTCATGCAAATAATTTTATCTATAGTCTAGTTCATTCACATATTATAATGTATTCATCAAATATCACAAGTAGGAGTTAATTCTTCAAATTCTAAATGTTTTATTTAAAGGGAAGGCATGTCACCAATAAGATTTGAACCTCTGAGTTGAAAAAAGAATGGATAAAAGAATAAAATAAATAAGTCATTATTTTTATGAAACCCACACATCAAATATTTTTTCCAAGACAAAGTGATGGAAACGTCTAAGAGGGAATACTTGTATTATATGGTTACTACGTTGAATTCCTTTGAAATTGAAGTGGATGGTTGAAACAAACAAAGAAACGTGCATTATAGATAGAAGCCCAATTGTTAAAATGAACAAAGAAAAATGAGTTATGGGTGGAAGTCCAACTACCTTTAACATTGTGATTTTAGTGATCATTAAGAAGTTGGCATTGTGATGTCTTTTATAACCGCAAATAAGAGATATTTGTATTAAAAAAAGTTGTAGCAGAGCTCACAACAAGCATACAAAAGGTGTTTGAGAATCTTGTCGATCTTGCAATATTATGATTTTTACCTTATCCCCTTAAAGAACATGGGAGAGAGAATGTGGATTTTCCTACAGAGTATTTTTTTCCAAATTCATGAATCACAAGAGTATATCCTTACAAATTGGTTACAAAGGAAAGTACAAAGCATAACATAGCTATCACTTGCTAGTTGAAATTTCTCTCTTGCCCAAAGTAAATTTCAAAAATTGTTGATAACCCGAGAGGGTTGGCCCTTTTGTCTCGTAATTTCTCTGATCCTGATTGGATTTCCTTCCCCTTGTGAGAGGAGGGGAGGTATTTGATGTTTTCTTCAAGATTTCGACAAACGATTTAGAAGGTTCATAGTGAAACTTTGTTGTTGGCTTTGGTTCTTTTTCCTCATCATCTTCTTCACCCTTTATTTCCTATGCAACCTCTTAGTCTACTACTTCCTTCCTTTTCTATTGAGGCTTTAGTATCAAGTTCTTTGGGGGATGGATCTATTCTATTATTGGGGAAGGATAATCCATAATTGGGCTCCATTTCTTCCTTTTCAGATTCTTTCTCCAAATCTTCGGGATTTACCAAACCCTCTAGATTCCCAAGAACTTCAAATTGATTAATGGAAAAAGCACTTGGGATGTTGATGACTAAGGTGACCATTTGCGACGCGAATTCCTGCATCTTCTTGAGACCATCCTAAACTTAGGATCTTCCCTTATATTTTTTCTTGGTAACGACTATTCCTCTTGGGTTTTTAGATAACTTTTGGGAAAATACCCATAAACATGATTGATATTTCACTTGAATAGAAGATGTTCATAATCCATAATTTGTTGGTGGCTCCACCCATCTATATTGATTTGTAAAGTCTCCAAAATTCCTGTCTCCAAATCCACCTCCATGCATATTCTTTTTTTTAACTGAAAATGAAAAGAGAGTTTATATTATAAAAAGAGGGATACACTGAGGTAGCAACTGAAGTTTACAACAAAATATATCAAATAGAAATTCAACTACCAGTCTGATTTCTACATATAACATTATGGCTAAGACCTCTAGGACTGAACTAGACTTACAATTATTTCAATTGCTTGCTATCCTGATATACTGGCCTAGTATAAAAACATAAATGAAATACATTCAACATTTAAAAACAAACATTGTATTGAGCTTCTCCTTCCTCCATCAACCGGGGAGGGTTTCTTCTTTAATGTCCATGGAATCCCAACCTTGGCTTCATATTTCATCTTTGATTTCTCTCTGAGGTCCTTCTCCTTGATTTTTTGGTGCCAATGAGCTATAATTCATATGCAGCATTTCCACCAGGGATCTCATATGCCCACATTCCTCTTCCATATTGTCAACTCGAATACTCTGACAGTGAGTGAGATCCATCACCTAAGGAATGAGTAATGAGCTTATCGTTCCGTTCAAACACATTGATCCTTGTTTAATAGATTTGGACTTCTTGGCCCACATGTCCACTTCAGCACTAAGACCTCACTTTACATGAAAGAAACAATTTTTCTCAAAGGAAAGGTCCAATCATTTGATTCGCTTTAGGAGGGAGACTAGTTTGGCTTATGAATAATTTCCTTTATCAATTACAACTTGGATTATAAACAAAAAATCTCCTAGCACCATAATTCATCTAATTCCATCCTCCTTTGCCAAGTTGAGACCACAACACAATGCATAGGCTTCTTCTAGATTCTTAGATACCATCCCCAATCCCCAAGCATAGTTAACAATTTCATTTCCTCTAGGATCCTGAATAATCCCCCCCGCACTTGCCACCCCTACCTCCATGCATATTATTGCACTAGCATACAAATTTCCTTTTGGTTCTTCTCTACCAATGAATATGCCTAGTTTTTTCCCAATATTTATGAGAGTGAAACATCCCTTAAAATTAAATGAAGATGAGGCAATCTAACCCATATCATGGTTGTATTGATTTTTTCTTTTGCATTGAAATCTAGGAACCATGAGGCTAGATATTGTAATACCCCCAAGTTTTAAATGTGTATATGTACATATGATTATATAGTCTAGTGAGCCAAGATGTTTTGGGCCAGAGTGCCTATGGATGTATGTTTTGGGCTAGAGTGCCTATGGATGTATGTTTTGGGTCGGAGTGTCTATGGATGTATGTTTTGGGTTAGAGTGCCTATGTGATAATAGGTCGGAGAGCTTGTATGCTGAAAGTTTGGTGAGCCTAACATTGCACATTATAACCACACACACACACACACACACACACACACACACACACACACACACACACACACACACACACACACACACACACACACACATCACACACACACACACACACACACACACACACATAGATATATATATAATACATCATTGTTGCAGACCAAGTTAGATAGGAGAGTATGGGGGGCTAAGTATCCATGAGAGGGAAAGGGGGATATGGCTTAAGGAAATGGGCTTAAGCCAGGGAGCTAAGCCAAGGAATATAACAAAATAGTCCTAAGTCCTAACTCTCGTTTCATGTTATTTTATCCTAAGTCCCCAAGTGGTGGGAAGGTGGCTATATGAGTGTCATTTGTAAAAAATGGAACATGCATATTTAAGATGGGAATTCAGTGGAAAATGTGACCATTTTGGTCCACTCTTTTCCATTTTCACCTATGCATGTGGGGTGTGAGCTAGTGAGCCATTGTATCCATGTTTCTTTGTGAATCCTGAGAATCATAGGTGGATTTGGATGAAAAATTCTCCTTGGGTTTAATTGGGGAAGGCTATATTCATGGAGGGAGAATTGTTTATGATAGGTTTCCTTGGGTGTGGGGCTTAGAGGGCACCTAGAGAATCCATTATATTAGTTGCA
>CBVK0103656814.1:0-15961 GCA_900067695.1 Picea abies | reverse complement strand
CCTATGCATGTGGGGTGTGAGCTAGTGAGCCATTGTATCCATGTTTCTTTGTGAATCCTGAGAATCATAGGTGGATTTGGATGAAAAATTCTCCTTGGGTTTAATTGGGGAAGGCTATATTCATGGAGGGAGAATTGTTTATGATAGGTTTCCTTGGGTGTGGGGCTTAGAGGGCACCTAGAGAATCCATTATATTAGTTGGAGTTCTTGGAGCCACACAACTTTGAGACTTCATAGTCGACCTATGCTGGAGCCTTGGAAGGGAAGTGGGACAACTCGAGGGACTGCAGTGCAGAGGAGGGGGTACACTTCCTTGGGTTGTGTAGTTTGATGTGATATGAGAGGTTGTAGGTTGGAATTGTTGTTGGAGTTTGGTACCTTGGCCTATCCATTACTTGTGCTAATTGTGACACCTTAGTTGGCTAAGGTATCCTTTGCCCTGGTGGATTCATAGCCCCAACTCATGGGTGACCTCCTGTTCAGAGAGCTAGAAGAACAATGTCTATGGTTGGATGGAATGTCTGAGGTTTGTAGCTAGTTGGGTGGATAGGTGTTCTTATTATATTCTTTTATGTTGTGCATAATGTGTCTTTGTATATGCTAAATTCTATTATGTTGTGCATGTGTATATTTCTTTGTATTATTATGTGTTATGCATGAGACTGCATGTTATATGGACTGCATAATTTTATGATATGCATGGAATAATACTACAGTTGGTTTTATAGCCCTACGAGGCATAGCTATCATGGTATCATATTATATATAAACGAGGTTAAAGAATTAAAAAAAAATAGTTTATACAAAGGTTGAATTGCAGTGACATATGCCCACAAGTGAGTCTGGTGTGTGTTACAAAGTGGTATCATAGCTAAGGTTACAACACTCAGGCTATATGGGCCAAAAATTTGCCTACAAAAGAAAAGTGCACATATTTCATATGGAGTGTTTGATGGAATGCCCCGATGACATAATTTGAGAAACATGGCCGAATTTCGAAATTATGGGTTTGAAATTGCCCATATGTGGTTATATTTGATAGAAGATGAGTTACAAAGGCATGGAATTTTAATTTTGTAGCTATAGATTGGTATTATTGGGATGAACTGTGAATTTGAGGAGTTGACCATATAAGGAAATGGTGAAATTTGGAAAAATCCCCAATACTGGGCAAAATCCAGAGGGGAAGTTAGCTAGAAAAGGTTGAATTTACAAGTATGGGAATCAATTTGGTACTTGCATGATTAAATTCAGTGAAGTAGAAGGTTAATTGAAGGAGTTGAGTCTGTAAATTTCATGGTGGACAAAAATTTAAGGAAAATAGGCGTTATTGAAAAAATTGGAAATTTTTCGTATGGGTGACATCAGTGATGACATGGTGTCAGGTGTCATTTGAGTTGACACATGGATGTATATTCCTTTTGCTCAAGGTTTGTTTTGGGATGGAAATACCTTGTTATCAGTCAATTGTTTCCCAACAAGAAATGAATGAGGATCGTCGATCGCGATCATCCTCCACTGTTGGATATTTCAGAGGAAAGTTAGTTTGTTATTAGGAAAGCAATTCTGACTCTAAAATAGATCTAGATCATTATATCATATCAATTCCATCCGTCAAATATTTAGGAGGAAACTTAGGTGTTAAAAGTCGGGTGGTTTCGGTTTCAAAATTAATTTGGGTCGTTGGATCGGATAAATCTCCGTCGTTTGATATTTTGGAGTCAAGTAGCATTACTAACCTTTGATCAACTATGTGTCCAAAATCAATCTCCATCATCAAATTCGATCAATATCAACCATTAGATATTCCAGAGGCAATTTGCAATTGTAACATCACCGTTTTCAAACCCCAAACTAGTGATGTAATATGTAAATGATGTAAATTGAATATAATGAATAAAATGCATCTCCAGTTGCAGATGGACACAAACAAATATTTGGATGCTAAGTTTCCCCAAGAGAGGGAAGGGGTTCAAGGGGAATTTTTTACCCATGTCTTAAACCCAAACCCATTTTTTTTCTAAATTATCGTTACTATGAACCTTCCATTATCTGTTGAGTGTTCTAGAGCCCAATCATTGAATTCATGTAAGAGGGTGGATCTGTTGAGTGTTCTAGAGCCCAATCATTGAATTCATGTAAGAGGGTGGAATGAGAAGTCACATCCCATATTTATTGAGAGCATGGGGGCTGAGTACAATCATCTTGGGTAAGAGTGTAATTCATGCAATCAAGAGAAGGAGGGGAAATTCACATGGATAGAGGAACAAAATTGCAAATTCACGTTTTTGCAAGGAGAGTTGTTTTTACATGGAGTTTTCTGGCCAACAAAGGAGTTCTGAGTGTTGACGCTTGAAGGCAGTTGTTGTGGGAATGTTTGGTAGTTGTTTGGAGCTGAAATTTTGTGGAGAAAGTGACTACGAGCATATGAGTAACAATTTGTTCAAAATTCATCAAGGGAAGTAAGCGTTTTTCTACTGGGTGAATTCATGTTGCAGTTGTAAAAATTCTCGAGGTCCCAACAAAGAGATTTCCTGTCAAACCTGTGTTGGAAGCCCTGGAGGGGAGTGAAAACGCTCAAGGGACTGTGAGTAGTGAAGGGGAATTCCATCCCTTGGGTAGTGCAGGTTGTGGGGAAGAGATTCGGTGGACTGGAATTAGTTGTGAGAATTGACTGTTGAGAGAGGGACAATAGCCAACCTTAAGGACGATCGTCTCTTGTGGATTCATAGAGAGGGACAATAGCCAACCTTAAGGACGATCGTCTCTTGTGGATTCATAGCCCTAGCTCAGGGGTGACTTATTTTTGAGAACCGAAACAACAAGTCTATGGCTGTAAGGAACGTTCATACTTTGCAACGAGTTGCATATTTTTTAAGATAGGTTTTCTTATTGCTGTGTTTATTCATGTTAAATGTTGATATAGTTGCCATGCGTTTTACTCTGAGTTATTTGGTTATTGTTGCTTGCTATGAGAAGAATAATGCATTCAAATATATATTTATGTGGTTGAATGTTATTTAGTTGTTAGTATGCACAATTAAGCAATTTCATTTATGTTTTTAAGTAGCGTAGATAATTGCATGAGTTTGGATGTCATGCTATGTGCTATTTCCACATTTATGTTTACTATAAGAAATCTTGATTGGATCGTTTTAGCAGTAGCATGACCCAACATGGGGCTGGGTACGCTACATAGTGGTATCAGAGTTTAAGTTCAGAAATGGACTTGTATGGGCCAAGAACCAGTGTGAATTTGGAAAAAAATGTTGTCACAGATTTCGATTTGTGATGAATTTGGGGAAAATAGTGAAAAATCATAGTGAAATCCCCAAATTCGTGAGCAAATTTGAGTTTTGAATGCCTCAAAATTGTCTGAGAGGTTTTTTATGGCGCCAATCAACCGGATTGCAGAGTTAGATTCGATCTACAAGGTCAAAATTCATGTTTTAATGGAGTCTGATGGAGTTGGAACAATTCAATGAATCGACAACCGAGATTGCACTTGATCTTGAGATCAATGGCCTAGATTCATTTGGACAAATTTAAAAACTTATAAGGTTTTTCGAAGTTACCAAGGTCGAGTAGATCANNCTTATAAGGTTTTTCGAAGTTACCAAGGTCGAGTAGATCAACGATTGAGATTCATTTTCAGTAGTTGGGAAAATGAGATAGATCGATGGTCTGGATTCATTTTCGATCGTTGGGAGATTGGAGTTGATCAACAATCAAGATTTTCTTTTGGATTTTGGAAAATAGAGTGAATCGACGGTCGAGATTCATCAGTAGAATTGGGTGAAGTTTGATAGATCAATGACCAATATTATTTTGAATGGTAAATCAACGATCCAAATTCATCGAGTATTTGGTCGAAAAGATTCTAAGTGTTGGAGTTGGCCAAGAGGATTCACTGATGGTCGATAGTTGGGTTGAACGATTTGGTGAAGTGTTTCAATCACCAACAAAAATCGTCGATGGTTGATGATTTATGGTCAGGTTAGGTGATTTGTTTAAGTGTTTTGTTCTCCAACATAAATCACCGACGATTGATGGTCAAGTCAGCCATTTTAGCAAGGTATTTTGGGTCGACTAAGGGAGTCCTCGATGGCCTGACTGATGATTGGGTCGACTGCATTAGCGAAGTTTCAATTCATACGAGATAAATCATCGATGGCCAATGAAGAAAAGAGGAGGATGACATGTCATGTCACGTCAACTAAGTTGACACCTCAGGATGACGTAGGATGACATGTCATGTCACGTCAACTAAGTTGACACCTCAGGATGACGTGTCATGTTATGTTAGCATCCACGTGTGGTGAAATACCTATTATGGCACATCATCATTAGGAGAACACAAAACTTGGACAAATACATGAACTGTACTACATTCAATCATAATAGTTGTATGCTTTGTTGTTCCTGATGCAATATTCATTAAATCCCAAGCTTCCTCAAACAATGAAAATGAATAATAAAGGTTGAAGAGATTAAATAACAAATGGTGACAACATCAAGAAACTCACATAGAGCATTTCAATCCAAAAAAAATTAAAATTTCAAAATGCAAGCAGTGGTTCTAACAAAACACCATGACGACTAATAGCCTTTCCACCTTTATTGGGATCTTACTACATGTCAAATTATATATAGTTTGAAATGGGATTAGGAAAAAAGGTATTTCATTATTTTAGATTTGCTAGGCCAAGGAAACAAGAGTACTTCTCATTAAACAAGTTTTTCAACCTGCCTGATACCATTTTATGGACACCTCAATTGCTAGTTTTACACGAGCAATAAATCATTTCGATTTGGAGTTTTCTAAAATATTAAGACAATTAGGATAGACCTTTAGATCTTTTCCAAAAGCAGAGTGAATACATCCAAGGCCAAATATTCATGCATCTCTACCGTGAAGTTTTCTAAAATATTAAGACAATTAGGATAGACCTTTAGATCTTTTCCAAAAGCAGAGTGAATACATCCAAGGCCAAATATTCATGCATCTCTACCGTGAAGTTACCCATCAATGACCACTACACCATACAAGTATTACATGTAAAAATACTTGGGTATTCCTCCAGACTAGATAGTAACGAGTCCATTTTAATGTTAACATTGATTATATGCCTGGGACTAGAATGGTGATTATATGCCTATGACTAGAATGGTGATTATATGCCCGTGACTAGAATGGTGAAGTTTCCTATGATCGATAAGTTCAAACATCTCAAGTATTATGATTTTTTCAGTAAGGAACCATTAAAAGAATTGAAGTTTGGGAAATAGTCTACATAATAATTACTTAAGCTTCGATATATTTTCCCTTTGTAGGAAATCAATGAAGCAAGGAACAATTCCTATTTTGCACATATTTTGTCCAACACAATTTTGTCCTGCACATATTCCTTTTTTGGACCTCTATGGAGAATGCTACATCCAATTTATATAATATGCCTTGTTCAACAAACTAGTTCTTTAATATTGAAAGATAAGAAATATATGTTTTAATCTTGAAGCCGACTGATTAATGTCTTACACTAGTACACTAAATAGTAAAGATGAGTGCATATGTACAAGCATGCCAATCTATAAGAGTTGAACCGGTTACTTGAAAGATGGGGAATGAAGGATACATGTTAATATTGAATCCAACCAAAAAATATTACAAGACAAATCAATCTAATACCAACTAGTAGATCATAGGTGCACCTCATCATAGTATCCCCTCCTCAAAATTTGGAATTTAAATATTGACACGTTGAAACTTGTATTCTCAACTATCTAATAAATTCTCACTATTGAACTGGAATAGTTTAAGAACCTTGCATCTGGTACACCGACGTATCATACTAAGATGAAAACCCACTAGTGTAAGTTTTTTTCATTGTTGTACATAGGTTCCCTGACACACAGATTATGTCATTGACATTAACTAGGGTCTCCAATACATTGATGACCAGGTTTCATTTGGTGACCATGTAAAATGAACTTAAATTCAAGTTGTGACCATGGAAGGCCTAGGTAGGGTGTAAAATACCTAGCCTAATGCTTGGACATAAAGAGCTTGAAATACGCCTTCCTTCATGTTTTCTAGCAGCTACCTCATTTGAAGGAAAAAAAGATATATCAGAAACATTGAAGGAAAAGATGTGTCAGAATCATATAAATGGAATAAACATGTATATTACTGCATAGAAAAGCACAAACAAGCACATTGTAATCAAATCATATTTTCTATTTATGGAAATAGATAATAAGGTTAACTCACCCATTATAAAAAACAATCAATATAATCTTAAAAAGTCAAAATGATTATGAAACTGGTAACAGATTCAAGAAACAAAGGCTACGAGACATTCAACAAGTAAATGTCATGCTTGACTTCCTCTCCAATTTGAGGCAAGACACATCGAACTGGATAGTCTAAATATCTTGTTGCCTTAAGAAATACGTTGATTGCTTCTTTCTTGTTCTCTTGTAATTGGAATAAAAAAATTCCAGACCAGAAATGATAATCGAAACAACAAATATTGAAGAAATTTAAGAGATAAAGGGAATGAAAATGCATGAATACTTAAGACAAGAACAAAGTTGCTTGGTAAAGAAAAACCTTTCTACATGAAAATAAAGATACAAGGTGCTGGAAAAATCATTTTAGTTCAATTGAGATGTGGAAAACCAACCTTTTTTCACCTTTGGTTAGTTTCCATCAACATAAGCTTTTGGGATCAACAAAAAAATTGCTTGTGATAAAAGACAACATAACCATCATGTGTAGAACAAATAACATGTCATTTTCAATTTTAAACTATTTAGTTTTCTTGGAGTTCAAAGTTTTTGTGTGGATAGAAAAAATAGGGAACAAACAGGGATTGTGGCAAGGAGGAAGAATGGAGTTGCTTCAGCCAAAGAGAACCAGATTCAAAGCAACAAAGAATAGTGATACTAATATTTATTCATCTTGGGGACTTTATCTATGAGGAAGAGTTGAACTAATTACTTGAAATAGGAGGAATGAAAGACATGTATTAATATTGAAGTCAATGAAACAATATTACAAGACAAATCAATCTAACTCCAACTAGTAGATCATAGGTGCACCTCATCATACTACCCCATCCTCAAAATTTGGAATTTCAATATTGACACGTTGAAAGTTGGATGCTCAACATCTAATAAATTCTCACTACTGAAGTGGGATAGTTTAAGAACCTTTCATCTGGTACACCAACCTACCAACCTATCACACTGAGATGAAAATCCACTAGTGTAAGTTTTTGTCATTGTTGTACATAGGTTCCCTGACACACAAATTATGTCACTAACAATGAGTGAGGTCTCCAATACACTGATGACCAGGTTGCATTTGGTAACCACATTAAATGAACTTAAATTCAAGTTGTGACCATGGAAGATCCAGGTAGGATGTAAAATACATGGCCTAATGCTTGGATAGAAAGAGCTTGCAATACGCCTTCCTTCAGATATGCTAGCAACTTCCTCCTTTGAAGGAAAATATATATCATAAACATTGAAGGAAAAGATGTGTTAGAATCATATAAAAAAAATAAACATGTATATTACTGCATATAAAAAGACAAACAATCACATTGTAATTGAAACATATTTGCTCTTTGTGGAAACAACTAACAAGGTTAACTAATCTGTTTTAAGAAGTAACTAGTACAATCGTAAAAAGTCAAAATTATTATGAAACTTGTAACATATTCAAGAAACAAAGGATATGATACATTCAAGAAGTAAATGACATACTTGTCTTCCTCTCATATTTGAGGCAAGATACAATGAACTACACAATCTAAATATCATGTTTCCTTAAGAAATATGTTGATTGGTTCTTTCTTATTCTCTTGTAATTGGAATAAACAAATTCCAAATTGGAAATTCTAATCAAACAATAAATATTGAAGAAATTTAAGAGATAAAGGGAATGAAAATACATGAAAAATTACAAACAAACACAAAGTTGCCTGGTAAAGAAAAATCATTCTACATGAAAAGAAAGATATGAGGTACTGGAACAATCATTTTAGTTACAATTGAGATGTTGCAAACCAACCTTCTGTCACCTTTGTTTGGTATCCATCAATAGAATCTTTTGGGATCAACAAAAGATTCGCCTATAATAAACACAACATAGCCATCATGCATAGAAGAAATAACACCTCGTCTTTAATTTTAAACTATTTAATGTTCTTGGAATTCAAAGTGCTCGTGTGGAGAGAAAAAATAGGGAACAAACAAGGATCATGGCAAGGAGGAAGAATGGATTTGCTTCAACCGGACAGTGCCATATTCAGAGCAACAAAGAACAATGATACTAATATTTCTTCATCTTGAGGACTATATCTACAAGGAAGAGCTCAACCTGTTACTTGAAAGATGAGGAATGAAAGATATGTTTTAATATTGAATCCAAACAAACAACATCACAAGACGAATCAATCTAATACCAACTAGAACATCAGAGGTGCACCTCATCATAGTATCCCCTCCTCAAAATTTGAAATTTCAATATTGACACATTGAAACTTGGATGCTAAACTATCTAATAAATGCTCACTAATGAAGTGGGATAGTTTAAGAACCTTGCATCTGATACAACAAAATATCATACTGATGTGAAAAACCACTAGTGTAAGTTTTTTTCACTGTTGTACATAGGTTCCCTGACACACAAATTATGTCATTGACAATGACTAGGGTCTCCACTACACTGATGACCAGGTTGCATTTCGTGACCACATAAAATGAACTTAAATTCAAGATGTGACCATGGAAGATCTAGGTAGGGTGTAAAATACCTCGCCTAATACTTGAACAAAAAGAGCTTGCAATACACTTTCCTTTAGGTTTGCTAGCGACTTCCTCCTTTGAAGGAAAATATATGTCAGAAACATTGAAGGAAAAGATGTGTCAGAATCATATAAATGGAATAAACATCTATATTATATTACTGTATACAAAAGCAAAAACAAGTACATTTTAATCAAACCATATTTTCTCTTTGTTGAAATAGCTAACAAGGTTAACTCATCCATTATAATAAGCAATAAATACAATCTTAAAAGGTCAAAATGATTATGAAACTGGTAACTGTTGACAAAGTGTCCTCACACACGTAATTTTATTGATAAAGAAAAAGTGATTACAATATGAAATTCATAATCTACTCCTTAACCTCACTTGAAGGAGTTTGTTTATATAGCTTAACTCTAAACTAAAAACTAGGAGAACAACCAATCACATTTCACTAGACTCTTCTCAACCTCTGAGATTCAAGATTACAATAAAAAAATTTCAAAATTTGTCCTTTTACGAGACTTAGTCTTTAACAAGAATCTTTAATAATTCCAAAAAACTTCTTAATGGTTAAAAACATATATTTTATGCATGGAGGGCGTGACAAATAGCATGGGACTGGCTGAGGCTACACTGTAATCCACAGTTATGTGTCCATTGCTACAAAATTCTGTCGCTTGAATACCTGCACAGGCCCTTGAAAAGTCGGCTCCTTTTCGTCCGAAATTTCTGCAGAGGCTTGAGTTCGTTTCGGAGACTAAAAAGCTAGCGCTGGATGTTGCTTTGAATTTTTACCTATTACCTGATAATCGTTGCCCTTGTAACCTTCTCAAGTTTCAATCGCAGTCCAAATTGCTTGATATGATTGCACGGTAGTTTTAACAAACCCCGTGGCTTCTCAAAATTGAAAAACCAGAGAATTAGAACTCAGAAAACAAGAAGAAGAGAAGTAATTCCATTATGCTTTCATCAAAATAAATAAAGGGTGTGATCTGTGGAGGGCGCAATTCAGTGAAGGGCATGATCTGTCTACGTAGAAGACTCGAGAAATTTTGCTAGCGGGTAAAAATTAAAGGCTAGAATTAACCGCTGAAGTGGAGCTCTGTTTCACATAAAATTGTCCATGAAAACACATTCAATCTTTCTTCCCATATGTTTCACATAAAATTGTCCATGAAAACAATTGTATTTTTGTTTTGTTTTAAAAGTGCACTAAAATTGGTGTTGATGTTGGTTTCATTTTGCGGTAATTAAAGTGTAAAGATATACGATTCTTTGTAATTTCATTGGACAACCTTGTTTTATCCATATAGGATTCTTGTGTTTCAATTGATATTTAACAATAAATACATTGTTTTCTGAGATCACGATCGAAAGACATAAAACCCCATGGCACTCAGAAATTATGAGTAGATCGTGTTTATTGTTACAAACACTCAATGTTTGCAGTCATACTTCAACCCTTTGCTATAGTAAATTCTATTGTAATACCTTTTTGCACCTCCAGAATGTGGAAATCATCCATAACCCATGGAAATATAATGGAGACAGTTACAACTATTTAAGTTAAGAAGCACAATGAAAATTCAATTATTGAACCTGTTGTTTTTCTCTTATTAAGGAAATTTAAAGAAAAATGTCGCTTTTATTTACGGAAATGTGACACATAGACCCTTGGCTTTCCACCTCAATCATAATGCTTTATCCCATTGGATTTCTACCTTATGCTTAGTTCCTTCTCCTATGAACTTGAAGTGGGATTTATTACCTACCCGAGTGTTGCTAATTATACCTCTAGACCCTGCTAAGTCGAGATCTTCTTTAGAAGTTACATTGAAGTTCATCTTCTCAGGCTTTGAAATATTTGAGAATGATATATCATTGAAGTTCACCTTCCCATATTTTGAGAGCTTGGAGAATGATATATAATACTTGTCTTCAAACTTCCTACAATAGTCAGATGATAAAACCATGACTAATGTCCAAACTTCTCTTCAAAAATTTTAATTTTCATGGAAGATTTCTCTACATCTCAAACATGCTTACAAATGAGTACCCATGGCATGGTATTTTACATAGCATCCCCATAATTTTCTTAACTATTTTGTGAATTGGTACTATAAGAATACATGAATTTGGATCTCTAGACCTACCACTCATTATGGTGTTTTAATCATGAATTCAATAGTATAAATGTATCAACATAGGCCATTTGTGCAATATGGTCCATATTTGTATTCTTTCAAGCTAGCGTGTCTTCCTTTAGGCACATGTCTTCCTTCAGGCGAGTGCGACCTTCTTAAGGTGAGCAACCTTCAATTTCTCTTCTACTCCTTCACCCCACTATAATTTGGGACAATCATAATTACTTCAAGTGTTCAACACCTTCAAGAGATTCTATCTCATTGAATGATATGCTAACCCATTTTTTCTTTTCAATGTCAATGCATGGGACTCTTCCAAATGTTCCAATGATATGATACTTGGTGACATTTCTAATGGAAATTACTAATAAATATTTAGCCACCTGAGCATTGTCCATTACAACAACTCCCTATGCTCAAGCATTCTTATATGCACAATACCTCCAAAGATACCAATGTCTCGATACTGGGTAGTTCCTCCACCTTTTTTGCACTTGTTAATTTTACCATCTCAAGTTCTGCAAGATCACAAAGCCTTTCTATTTTTCTCGAGTTGTAGCAATTTTCCAATTCCATCTTTATGAATGTGTTGAGAAATATTCCAAATTCCACTAAAATCATCACAAAACCTCTAGTATTTTTATTTATTAGCTTTGTGTCCCCACACCCTTATCCTCTTCAACTTCACACATTATTTTATGCAAAATACCTCCAAAGCTACAATGTTTTAATGTTGTGCAACTCCTCCCTTTTTCACACTTGGTAATTTGTAAAATTTGAAGTTTTGTCAAACCACAAAACTCTTCTATTGCCTTTGAATTAGAACAATTTTCCAATTCTAGTTTCATGAGTATATTTAACAAAATTGCAAGTTCTTCCAAATCATCACAATATCATATGTCAATATGCTATAAATTATGAGAAATTTCTTCTAAAAAGAATTTGGAAGCCTAGCCAATTAGTAACACCCCTCTAGCTTGATGTGTTGAAGGTTTATTAAATTACGAAAGAAATTTGGTAGTGAATTCAATTTTGGACACATTAATACTAGTTCAATCCCCCTTTTAATTTGCTTGAATTTAGTCAGAAAGGAGAAGAGAACTACTAACATCTATCCATTATCGTCCATGGTATGACAACATTTGTGTTGAGAGCACATGGTCTCTTATGAATTGATATCATAAATAATACTAATTACAATTACAATGAATGGCTAGGGATAAATACCATATGACAAAGTAAGTCTAATATTCAAGCCTATAGGCTCTTGCTGTACCCAATACTCCTTTTCCCACCGAAAATTATTTTTCCTTTCCCTCACGCCTCTTGTAGATACCTCCAACATGTGAATTAACTCTATAATCTCTCAACAAAATATTTCTACCACAAAAATAAAGTATGTCCTTTGGATTTATCAACCACACAAAATTTTACCTCCAAATTTTGCAACCACCTAGAATGATGTCATGCTACTATAGAAATTTATACTAGGACAAATCTTATTTTTTTGTATACCAGAAATCAAAATCTATTGCCTCTATCTCACATTAAACTTGCTCCTTATTGTTGATTGTTCTTATTCGATGCAAATTTGTTTGTTTCACGGTCTGCTCCTCAATTTTTGTGATTTAATTCTGTCTCGGGGTCTATGCCTTGATTCATAAGTACAAAATACCTCAAATTCATGAATTTTGCATAAAAAATGTAAAAATATTCCACACTTGTCTTGACTTCTGTGCATGTTGGATGCTTCAATTTTAGTGCAAAGTTCCTTGATTTATGTGCACATTTTCTCAATAATTCTTCGATTTTTGCTCAAAATTTTTACTTGCTAGACTATTTCAAGCATATTTTACACACCTTGGGTTGTGTGCCTATCCCACATTATTTTGTCACTCTTTTGTATGATTCCATACATTTCCATGTGGCCTTTTGTTCACACTGTTCTGGTTATTTTTTAGCACCAAATTTTGACTTCTCTGCCTATTCGAGGTTGTGAATGCTCCAGTGACATCACTTTTCCCAAGCCCATTTGGGGCTGCTAATGCTCCTTCCACTGTGCTTGGTAATGCACTGCTACAATGTTTTTCTTTTTGTTACAATGTATATTACATTGTTGTTCCTTGCAGTTACAAAATTGTATAAACCATAATTATAAAAAATATCGATGATGCAAGGGGAGGCAAGAAGGCTATTTTTTTCCATGCATGTCATTTATGCCTATGTTGGAGCTTTTCCATACTTACCTAGTGATATTTTCTCTACCCTTTAAATCATCTCCAACATTTGGCAAAAGCCTTGGAATCATTCCATGTAGATGTGCTAGTACAATTCTTTATTCTCACTTCTTGGACCTTCACTATGTATCAGATGCCAACCATTACCATGGTTGTGGCACCATGTTAGATAATGCACATAACAATAACAAAAATTGCTCTAGAAGTTAAGGGAATATTTTTTGTAAATATATTATGTCTAAGGCCTGTAAGGAGCAATCTAACATGGAAACAAGAAAATAACATGAAAATTGAAATCTCACATCACCCTGTCAAGGGATTACAAATCATACATCAAGATTATGAAATAGAGTGGAATGGAAATATGGTTTAAAATTATAGAAATCAAAATTATAAATAAGCTTGACCAAAAGAAAAATATCCTAGGTTTGGGAGGACCATACAAGAGCAAACCTAAATAAAATTTCAATCCTGTATAGGAATTCAAACCAAATATGAGCATCTCATTTCTTATCTCAACAACATCCATGTGAACTTAGAAACAAAATCAATACTTTGGCTTGGTTCTCACTGAATAATATATAGTCAAAGGTGGCAATCACATCTTTTTCTCAAAACAAACTCCTCCCAAAACAATCTTGACAAAAACAAATGGAATTTAGTAATGCAGTAACAAGCTGATATGAAGTCTCACTTCTTCATTTAGTGCCTAACTAAAGGTGATTTGTTATCCCATTTTGGTCAAGAGTTGAATCATGCTTCCTTCAATATGTGTCTTCTGTAGGATGGACTGAGAATCATTGCACCATATATTCCATGATTGATCAATCATAACCTCTTTATGGGCCATAATTTATATTTAACACTAGTAAAATATTGCAAGAAGTTGATCCTTTTACGGCTTCTTGAGGCATATGGTTAGCCAGAAATGATAATATATTTCAAAAGAGATACATTTCTCTATTTCAATGCACATTTCAAATTAGATCAGTATTTGGAAGCATACAAATACACCAAAAGACACAAAAACCCAAAATATTGAAGCAAACTCAAATTAATAAGTCAGGGTCTTGGGGATACTCTGATTGTAAATCAACACATAATTTCCTGCATTTCCTGGCTCTAAATCTAAAACATGATTTTCTATAGATTCTCCCAAATTTACTTTGCAATGATCTCTGCAAGCACCTAGTAAAACCCCCATACACTAGAATTAGGCTCAATCAACATATTTTTGATAAACTCACGGGCTTCATCCAAGCACACAACATGGCCAAGAAGAACAACCATACATGCATAATGCTATAGGGTAGGCCCGATTTCACGCAATCGAATAATTTCCAGCCTTCATCCATAAGACATGCATTCCTACATGCAAACAAAAGAGCTATGAAGGTGATATGGTTTGGTATAAATCCTTCCTCTAGTATATTATCAATGAGTGTAACGGAATCACCACCATGTCCATGCATACGATACCCTGCTATCATTGCATTCCATGTGGCTATATCTCCTTGAGATATTCTTTCAAACACAAGACATGCATTTTCTATACACCCACATTTTGCATACATATAAATGAGTGCACTCTCAACAAAATCATTAAACCCCAATGGACTTATAATGGTGTAACCATGGATCTCCTTACCATGTTGTAGAGCTGCCAAGTAGACATACAATTGTATCACAATAGAGGTAATGGCAGATTCCAGTTCCATTCTTGTTACTTGCATATGTCGAAATAGTTTCAAGGCCATATCACTTTGCCTATCCTCAACATATCCTGCAATTATTATAGTCCATGAAACTGCATTCTTTTGTGAAATCCTATCAAATACCTTTTGTGCATTTTATATACTACTAAACCTCACATACAACCCACAAGTGCATTTTGTACTACCACTTTTGACTCAAACCCCATCTTCATAACATAACAATGGATCTCCTTACCCTGTTGCAGAGCTTAAGATTTAACCTGTAGGGAACGTGCTCATAATCATGACCAAATTTGGCTTCACACATGTTAATATCATCTCACAGAAAAACATCAACCCCCTCTCTCCATGATCACCATGCTGCACATAACCAACAATCATGGAATTCTAGGAAACCAAATCCCTCTAAGGCATTTTCTCAAACACTTGGAATGCTTCCTCAATACTCTCTCATGCAATTGAAGTATTACCTTCCTCATGCTCTAGGCCTGCATAGACATAGGTAGGTAAAACATAAACAATGAGTAAGATGGATATCGAAACTTGGTGGATGAGGCACCCATCACTATCTTGTATATGGTCGTGAAGAAAGGCCTCCAACTCATCAATGTAAATCCCAAGCAAAGTGGGTGATAAGGGGAAACCTTGTTTGGCCCCAATGGTACTCCTGATGAAATTATACATCTCGTGAATTGTGTAGAGATGACCAAGGACCCAATCATATAGGCACATGATAGAAGTCAATAGGTTTTGGGAAATTCCAATGTCTCTAAGCCTCTAGAACAAGACTTCTTGCAAGAAGGAGTCAAAATGTTTATGAAAATATAGAAAGCAACAATAGACTTTCAAAGAACGATATCGTTTCTCTTCAATGATGGCCTAGAGGGTAAATATGTGATCAATATTCAAATGAGTCAGTTATAATCCTACTTGTCCCCTAGATCTGAGGGATATTTTCTCAAAATCACTAGAGAGATTCATATGGAGAACTATAACATAAAGATTCAAGAACATGTGTCCCACCATGATATTCCTGTAG
>CBVK0103656748.1:0-12226 GCA_900067695.1 Picea abies | reverse complement strand
TATTGTTCTATAAATTGGATTACTACCTTCTCATTTACATGAGTTAGAGGAATGGCCTCTACCCATCTGGTGAAATAGTCGATAGCAATAAGAATGTACTTGTGGAGTTTTGAATAACTAGGAGTAATTTCTCCTATGATATCCACCCCCACTGCTCAAAAGGCCTGGAGACAATCACATGAAGAAGTGGGATTGCTACCCTTTTCTCCTTCCTGGCACTTAATTGACAAGTCTTACAGTTCCTAGCGTGAGTGTGAGCATATTTAAACAAGGTGGGCCAATAATAGTCGGATCTCAAAATCTTATGGGCGGTAGTGTTTCCTGCAAAGTGTCCTCCGACAAGACTGTCATGGAGTTCCATCAGCACCTTGTTAGTGTCTTTTCATTTGAGACATCTCAATAATACCCCATCATAGTTGATACAGAAGAGTATCGAATTTATAAGACGATACTGTGCAAGTTTCAATCTTAGTGCTCTCCTTTCCTTAGGGTTAAGCTTCTCGGGACAAGCCCCGTGATGCAAAATATAAGTCAAATCCCTGTACTAGGAGTCTTGTGTTGGAGAGATGTATGCTACTTCGTTGCACCATAGTACCATTTTGTTTTCCAACCCAGAATCTTCATTTTCTTGATCCTAGGCTTCAGCTGCGAGCTTGCACATCCCTTGTCCTTTTACTAGCTTGGTAGGTTTTATATCTTGATCAAATTCCTGGACTACTTCCATCCAGTTCCCCCTTCTTTCCCCCATTTCTTATTGGGTAAATAGGTATCGGACCGCAGGGTGCAACACAATCACCTTAGTGTGATTTTTGAGAATGTAGGACCTGAAATGCTTTACTGCCTTGTAGACTATGTAGGCATGTTTATCTATGGCAAGATAATTGAGATTGGATCCTTGAAGATTAGTACTCATAAAGGACACTGGGGCTTCATTGTTTTCATCATCTTTCTGGGTCAAAACCGCCGCTAGCGATTGGTCGGAAGCGAAAGTATAAAGGGAAAAGTCTCTACTAAAATCGGGACTTCGCAACACCAGAGCCCAGGATATGGTGGCTTTGATATTGTTGAAAGCATATTTTTTCTCATCATCCCACTTGAAATTGACAACCTTACGAATCATCTTTTGCAAGGGTTTGAAAATTTCGACGAAATCGGGGGTAAATCTCCTCACAAAGTTGATTTGTCCAAAAATAGACTGCATGGCTTTCTTGTTATGGGGTAGTGGGAGTTGAGATATGGACCTAATTCATTCTGTATCTATGTGGATACCTTATTGATATATAATATGACCTAATAGCTTACCCTCCTCGACACTGAAGATGGTTTTCTTAGGATTTAGCGATATACCGTATTTTCAGCACCTTTCGAAAATTTGAGTTATGTGTTGGATGTGTTCTTCCCTATTCTTTGAGTACACTGTTACGTCGTCTAAATATGCTACCATGCACCTATTGATAAGCCCCTGAAAAAACACGTCTGTGTCCCTTTGGAAGGTTTCTCCTGCATTGATTAACCCAAAAGGCATGTGTTTATAAGCGAAGGTTCCCCATTTGGTTCGGAAGGTGGTCTTTAAATGGTCTTCCTCTGAAACCAACACTTGGTTGTAGCCTGAGAAACCGTATAGTAAGGAAAAAATCTCCAAGCTCGACACGGTTTGCAGGAGTTTCTCCATCGGTGGGACCGGATAATTGTCCTTCTCTGAAGCTCTATTTAGGTTTCGAAAATCTACGCATAGTCGGATTTCACCTGACTTTTTCCTTACTGAAACGCGATTTGCCACCCAGGAGGAATGTCTAGACTGAAAAATTATCCTAGTGTCTAGAAACTTCCTTAATTCCTCGTACATGAGAGGCTCTAGGGATGGGTGATACTTCCGAAGATTTTGTTGGAAAGGTTTTATTTCGGGTTTTAACGGGATGGTGTGTTGAATAATGCAGGTATCGTACATTTTCAAATCCTTGTAGGACCATGTGAAGAAATCCTGGTATTGTCTGAATAATTTGAGGTAGGCTTTCCTCTCTTCCTTAGACATAGTTTTTCTGAGATTAACATTCTTTAGTATCTCTGGAGTCCCAAGATTCACAGTTTCATGGAGGGGGCAAGAGCTACCAGTCTTTGCATTTTTGGGTNNNCATGGAGGGGGCAAGAGCTACCAGTCTTTGCATTTTTGGGTCCTTTAAAATGATCCTTTAGATCAAACTGACTTTCTAGATTAGCTACCCCCTTTGGGATTGTATGAGTTTTCAAATTTTCAACATATTGTCCTATTTGGGGATTAGTTTCAGTTGTTTTCTCTCAAAACTTTTCATCATCTATGTCTAGGTCTTTGAAATTGTCTTGATTGGTCAAGAAGTTTATGATTTGATTGTCACCTTCAAAGACTTTCCAATTGGAAATATTGTTCGGCACTGACGGTTTGTAGAGAAGCTCCACAGTGAATCAGGAGGCTTCATAATCTTCTAAAGGCGACATCAAGGAAGCAGTTGTGGCCAAGGAGTCGAAAAGAACTTTCTTTGCTCTCGGGATTGCAGTGATATTGAAAGCATTAAAGAGATTTATTAACCTATGCACCTCCTGCTGGTAGTTCTTAAGATGAGGCAAATTACAATGAATAGTATTCCTCACTTGTCTAATAATGATCTCAGAATCCCCCAAAACCTTCAACTCCTTGACACCTATATCGATGGCTTTCTTTAATCCTTGCACTAGAGCTTCATACTTGACAGTGTTGTTGGTACACTCAAATTCTAGCCTCCAGGATAGGAAATAACGACGTCCTTTAGGATTGATAAGAATACACCTTGCTCATGACCCTTCTTTTGATTTAGATCCATCAAATCAGAGGGTCTAAATCTGTGGAAGGTAATCGCCCTTTCTTTGTTCTATATCAATTTCTTGCTTACCAATCTCTCGTCCCGTAAGCTCAATCACGAGATTTTGGAAAAAGAGAGTGTTTTCTATCGTCGTCGGTGGTTCCTCTTGAAATATTATTTCGGAGTTTTGGGTAAGAGGAACAACAGACATTAGAGGAGAAAATTCCCCTAAGTGGGAATCACAGGAGTAATTTCCCAATACTGGGAAATCAGTAGATGCAGGTTTGTTCAGGGTTTCTAGGTCAGTGATCGTATGCTTCAGATATATTTCTCTATCGATTATGATCATGCTCTTGTATCCCTTTAGTGGTAACCAAAGGTGTTCCCAGTCCGTACTAAAATATCCATTCATCTTTTCAGACTAGTCATGACTCAGCAGTAGTCCATATGCCTCTGGTATATCTACTACAATGATGTCAATTATTTGCACGAAATTAGGATGTGTCACTATCCTGATCATCACATCTTTGAGTTATCCCATAAATTTGACTTGGGTTATGTCTAGTTGTATGACACGATTATCACTTCTAAGAGAGACAACACCCAATTTCTTACAAATGACCAAGGGCATTACATTAGAGGATGCCCCAGAATCTACCAAGCAATTGTGACCATAACTTTGACTTGGGTTATGTCCAGTTGTATGACATGCTTATCACTTCTGAGAGGGACATCACCCAGTTTCTTAGAAATGGCCAAGGGCATTACATTAGAGGATGCCCCAAGATCTACCAAGCAATTGTGAAGATTCATGTTGAAAAATTCGAATGTTAAAAGGAAAGGTGGTAAAAAAGGATTCTCCTTCCTACCTTCCGAGTAGGTATTTATGGTTGGATTTCTTGCCAAATCTGTTGAGGATAGATCTTTCTTCTGGCCATTGCCTATAGTCGGGTTTTTTACCGAGCTCAAAGCTTGCAACATAAAGTCTTTCTATTGAGGAATCCTACATATATCCATTACTGATATATTAGCCTTCATATTTTTCAAATATTCGAATATGTTGTAATCCATCTTGAGAAATTCCTTGGTATGGATGATTACAGGTTTTTCGCCAGGAGAGAAAGGTATTTTCGGGCGATCGGGAGTTAACTTACCTTGCGGGGCCCAAGCGACATTGGCAGTTTTTGAGTCGGGTTGACCTTTACTACGCGTCTGTGCCACCAAAAATTCCATGGGTTGTTCTAGAGACTCAAACAGATCATCTAAAGATGTGGTTACATCGAGGTCCCATATCAACATGGTTGTGTCTCATGGAGGGTCAGTTTCTTATTGATCGACAATATTAATGGATGAACTGCTTGACTGTTCGGTCAATGAGACTTCATCCAGAAAACGATTGGCCATTAAATTCATGGCGTGGACCCATTGAGGGCATTCTCTTTTAGAATGATTCTCCTGGTGATAGGTCCAGAAAGAATCAAATGCAACATTCCCTAGGTCAATGTTTAGTTTAGTTGGGGGAGGCTCAATTGCTTTGAAAGGTTGGTTTCTTTTAAAGAAAGGCTTATAGGATCTTTGGCCTTGGTTTCCTTCCCCTACTCTTATTTTCATGTTTATAACTTCATTTGATAGTTTCTTGACCATGCACTATAGATATTCTATATCTCCATTACCTTTATTAGGAGTTTGTTCAACCAGTTTCCCTAGTGGTTTAGTCAGAAGGAGCCCTCTCCTAGGAGGGGGTTGACTTTGTTTTCTTACTAGAGAGGCTTGGCCTTCTTTACATCCTTTCATATGAAATTATATCATCTTTGCCTCTTCGAAATTATCCATGAGGGTTTTCTTGGAATATCTTTTAACGAACATTGAAATAGAAGCCAAAAGCACATTGGCATAAACCTCAATCTGCAATTCTTGAGTAGGTTTTGCCGCGAGCTGGAATTTGTTTAAGATAGTTGTGAATCTTTGATTGAAATCCTTGACCCTTTCTTTTTAGCTCATGGTGGTTGTGAACAACTCAGCCATCACGGCTCCTGTAGTAGTTTCTTCCGCAAATTTTTCTAGAAAATCCTTTTGGAATTTATTCCAGCTAGTTATTGATCCTACCAACAAATTAAAATACCATGTGGAAGTAGTATTTTCAAATGTGTAGGGAAAAATTCTGCATACTACGTATTCATGTTGAACGTTCATAAGTCTGATCACAAGTATGAATTTCTTGATATGGTCTTCAGGTAATCCTGAAGTTTCAGGGTCGTACTTGCAAAGCATCTTTTCTGGGTGTCCGGGATGATTGTGTACTCATCCAGTGATGGCCACGACATCTCCGGCCAACCAAGGCTGGTTGTCTCGAAGTGGAACTTCTCTTTCCTCCTCATGACCATTGTTCCCTTCCATATCTTTAGAGTCGGAGTCAAGCTCTTCTTCTTCTGAAAAGTCATCAAGCTCGAGGATATCGCCAGCTGGCATTTCAGGGATGAGATCAAGAGGTTCTTGGATTTTGGTGATTGTGAAGTCTATTAAGTCTTCAACAGAGTGTACAAAAACTTTCTTGGGAGTGCTAACCACCAGTATGCTTTGTTTTTTTCTCCGAGAGAGGATGGGAGTTAAGGAAAACGCGTCGATCTATCGAGTGTAGGCTCTGGTGATTCTCCTTAATTTATTCACTTCCTCGTGAGGGAGTGTGTAGGGTATTTCAAGGTGAAACTCTTCTTCCCTAGACTTGGGTGAGTTACCCATTTCGGGAGTACTTAGTAATCATGGGTTGTTTGTTGGATGACCAGCCATGCATGTGGACCATAAAAAATCTATAGATTGTTAGAAATGTTATATTAGTTATATTTTCAACCATTCATTCTCTAGCCCTCCTTCTAGTGCCAACTCTGTTGATGGGGCCTAAATCCCCTTATTCAACATCAGGAACCAAACCCACCACTGAGGTCCAATTGGAATCCACAATGTTTGGAGTGGAATGGTTCTCCGGATCTTGTGATTTGGCCAAACTATCGATGGGCTTTGTGTTTTCTGGTGAAGGCTCTTCCTTTAGTTAGGACAATTCTTTTTTCATATTTCTCTTGGGTGGGGCTGGTATGAGAGATGAAAGATAGTATAAACTAACTTGACAAATAACAAGACAGAAGTTTTAATTAGTGGGAAGATGTCGAGCTTTGGATAACCCACTGCTCAAACATGCAGACAGTTATTCTATGCCACAAGGCCTAGTACTAATACATTAACCAAATGAGTATCCAACTACTGTCTGAGAAAAACTAATTAATAGAAGAAAACACATACGTAATCAAGATCATGGTAAGAAAAATAATTCATCTACCAGAGGCCCAATTAGACTCTACAGCATTTGGAGTGGAATGGTTCTCCAGATCTTGCGATCTGGCCAAACTATCAATGGGCTTTGTGTTTTCTTGTGAAGTCTTTTCCTTCAATTAGGACAATTATTTTTCCATATTTCTCTTAGGTGGGGCTTGTATGAGAGATGTAAGCCAGTATAAACCAACTTCACAAATAATAGGACAAAATTTTTAACTAGTGGGAAGAGGTCGAGCTTGGGATAACTCGCTACTCAAACATGCAGATAGTTATACTATGCCATAGGGCCTAGTACTAATACATAAACCAAATGAGCATCCAACTACTGTCTAAGAAAAACTAATTAACAGAAGAAAACACATATGTAATCAAGATCATGGTAATAAAAATAATTCATCTACCATAACATTTATCACATAACAACACAACAATTTATCTTCATCATTAAAGCAAAGAACATCAAGACATTGCACCAGATAACTTGACAAGAGAATTAATTGCTCTTACTCATTTACTGAATCATTCATGGAACTGGAAAGGAAGTAATTCTTCTCCAGCTCCAATCACATACATCTGATGAAAATAGCTTGTCTTTGGTCCAAAAGGAATTCTCAATTCATAGTAGTCTCAAAATAATTATTAACAACCAAAAAGGAACAGTTCTTACAACAACCATCTACCTTTGACTAATCGATCGATGTCTGTATTTATAATCTAAAATTCAACTGTAATTAATGGCTAAATACAATTTAGGCTAAACAAAAATTTCCACGTGGAGTGATCATCCAACAGTTTCTTTCAACAGTCCACCTGAGATGCCTCTTGAAAAGGGTGGCTTCTTTCATATTCAGACCAGTTGATAAATAGATCTTCATAGGTTTGAGTCCATGGGAACCTATGTTGTTCCATAGGGGTAGCATATAATCCTCTAATGTTTATTGCATGCACCCAGTATTTTACCAAACTGGAGTTCAGCTATTGCAGCATGGTTGGATCTCTGATCGGGTGACTTGTGAATTGTTGCACTTGCCCTAGCTTTGCATCGGTGACCTTTGCGCACTCTTCGGCCCAAATAGAGTCTTGTATGGAGTCTATCTTGAACACATCACTCAAGTTGGTGAATTCATTGAGGGTGCCAAATTCAGGGAGACTGACATCTTTCATTACTTTATTAATTTTACCCCAGTGTTTCTGGCACTTGGCCCATTTCTTTTGGATTTCTTGGTGTGCCAAAGGGCCTAGTACTAATACATTAACCAAATGAACATCGAATTACTATATGATAAAAACTAATTAATAGAAAGAAAACACATATGTAATCAAGGTCACGGTAAGAAAAATAATTCATCTACCATAACATTCATCACATAACAACACAACGATTTATCTTGATCATTAAAGCAAAGAACATCAAAACATTGCACTAGATAACTTGACAACATAATCGATTGCTCTTACTCATTTACTACATCATTCGTGGAACAGGATAGGAAGTAGTTCTTCTCCAAGTCCAATCATACACATCTGATGAAAATAGCTTGTCTTTGGTCTAGAAGGACTTCTCTATTCATAACAGTCTCAAAATAATTCTTAACAACCAAGAAAAAGAAAGAGTTCTTACAACAACCATCGACCCTTGACTAATCGGTCGATGTCTCTATTTATAATATAAAATTCAACCGAAATTAACAACTAATTATAGTTTGAACCAAACAAAAAATCGCCACGTGGCGCGGTCATCCAACAGTTTCTTTAACAGTTCATCTGGGATATTTCTTGAAAAGGATTACTTTCTTCATATTCAGACCAGCTGATAAACATATATTCATAGGTTTTGGCCCATGGGAACCTGTGCTATTCCATTGGGGTGGCATATACTCCTATGATATCTATTACATGCATTCGATACTTTATCAAACTGGCATTTAATAGTTGCAACATGGTCCGGGCTCTGATTGGATGTTCCGCGAATTGTTGCAGTTGTCTCAGCTTTGCATCGGCTATCTTTGCACATTCTTCAACCCAAAGCGAGTCTTGTATGGAGTGTGTCTTGAACACATCGCTCAGGTTAGTAAATTCATCGAGGGTGCCAAATTTAGGGAGACTGACATCTTTCATCACTTTATTAATTTTACCTCAGTGTTTCTGGCACTTGGCCCATTGCTCTTGGATTTCTCAGTGTGGGTCCTGGGTCATCTTTGCCCAGTATTCAACAGATTTCTTCATGTGGTCAAGACTACTTTTTCCAACCAGCTGAATGCCATGATTTTCCTTTTCTCGACCCTACTAGACCGACTCAATGTATTTGATTCTCTCTACCGTTAGTCGTGCCTTTTCATGCCACTTTTCCATCTCTTTTCATGTCACGAGTGCCATGAGAGTATCCTCCTAGAACTTGACTATGTTCTCGGTTAACATGTTCCTTTCCTTATTGAACTCATTATAAACTCCTTTGACCTCTTCCTTCAGATATACGGTGGTTTGTGTAGCTCCTTTATAGTATTTGACAAGATGGCACAGGTATTTGATCTCCTCCCAGGTGTCGGCTAGTTCCTTTTCATCTCTCCTGGCTCTGTCCTAGGTGACATCTTAGAGGGATTTTCCTACATCGATCAGTTCGGACGTGCAAGCGTCTGCAGTGATGATTAAGTTATCTTCTTCAGTAACCATGATGGATTGATCCAAAGTGATCCTTCACCTCTTCGCGGTCCTTTGAACGATGGCCTTCCTCTTTTGATTGTAGGAGATCGCATAGATGTCTGCTACTTCATCTATTGGTTCTAGTATCTATTGATCTCCTCATGAGAGGTTTTTTCTTAATCTACCCGTGGTGTATATTTTCTTAGGAGTAGATTCTCTAATTTATTCGCTCTCTATTGTGGATCTGGCCTCTACTTGTCATTCATATGGGACTTGAATATTGGGTGTGATGGAGGCATCGAGCATAGACTCATGGCTTACCTGCTTGTCAGCCATAGACTTGTTGATTTTCTTTTGTGGAGTTTCACCACTCAGTCTTTCTTCTGCTTCCTGTCTGTCGAACTCTCTTGTATCAAGGCCACCTTCAGACCCTATTTCCATATGTAAGGTCTGCTTTTCTTGGACCTCGGGCTCATGGGAAGTGGTTTTCTTAGGACCTTTTTCCTCTTGGACTCACACCGGGGTGCCGTGAGTGGGTTCCAGACTCTCGTCGTCACTGTAAATATGTATAAGAGTTCTCAAGAGATTGGGCACTTGTGTCTCTATTGAGACTTGACCTATATCTGGTTGAGTTGTCCCTTCTTCCGAAGGATCGATCGACGATGTTGCGGGTTTAGGGTTTCCTAACCTATGGGCGTTGTAGGGGACTATGGACCCAGGATCATTTGACTTCGTCGGGATACTCTGAATGGCAGTTGAGGCTTTAGGTCCTATGAAAAGATATGGGTCATCCTGCATCTGTTTCATTTCTAAAGCAACAACGTACCCCTTTTGCGGGAAGCCTGATCTTCCGAAATATCCCTGATTTGTCTCGGGGATTCCCGGTGATTTCCTGCAGCTTCAATGTCTTCTTCAGGATCACTTGTTTCCTCATCCAATTCATATGCAACTGCTCCTCCCAGGTGTTGGATAATTTCTTGAACTGCTTGCTCCATAAATGTTTCTTGTTCTTCGTGGCTTATAGCTCTAAACCAGGTTCCTCAAGGATCAACTCTCTTAGATGCCACCATATTCCAGTCCTGGGTGTTTTCAAAAAATATTTCATCTTCGAACTGGTCGTGGGCATAGGTCCAACAGGATGATACCTGCGATGCGTGTTGTAGAACCAATCCTTTGGGATCGTTTTTGCGAAATCGGCCAATTTGGAATTGAAATTTGAATTGAACTAGTCCTAGTTGTTTAGCATGCGAGGCATCTTTAACCATGCAAAATTCGATATGAAACCCATATGGTATGAAAGCCTGCTTCTTGTCTTTTTCTAAAGTTTCATTGTATCCTTGCAGGATGGTTTGATAGGAAATTTCCCCTAACACTAGCCAGTCGGGAACATAAATGGGTAATAAGTGGGGTGCCCCTGTGGTGCCAAAAACCATGATGTAGGTTTCCTGTTCATCTAAATACTAGTGGTCAATTTTGGTTATAACCTTCTTTGCTTCATCTGACAATATAGGGAATTCTTTCCTAAAGAGCAAGAAGTACGTGCGTGCAATAAACTGATCGCAGATAATAGTATAGGATTTCTTGTACTTTCTTTCCCATAGGATGTCAAAGTATACATGGACCGTGAGCTCTGAAGAGTGCCAATTCAGGTTCATCCCGACGAAAGCATTCCTGGAGCAGATGAAATCCAATAGATACGATGCTATGTAGAAGGCAGGGGTATCTCCCTCCTTTGGAACCTGAGCCTATTTTATGTAGGTGCTCAAATTCTTGGAGATGATGGCACCCCAATTGAAGCCTATGCTTGAAATGGCGACTATAAAATCCAGAGGCATCCAAGCCTCTGAAAACTGGGAGCAGTCTTTCTCCCCATGTATCCTGCAGAGTAGAGCCATGAGATATATGTATGGTTCTCTGATATTGGCTGTTGGATACCAGCCAACAATCTGGTTTGTGAATTTTTTGTCTTCTCTCCACCAAGATGGCATGATTTTGTTGGTATCGTGTGACGCATAGAAACTCAAGACAAAATCAATGCTCATATTTAGCTCGAAATCTTTGAGATTATAGTAACTATGAACCTCTAATGGCAGGAATACTCCGACGCATTTGCCATTATCATCATTGATCAAACATTTTTGGGCGTCAGTGTGGTCAATAATCCACTTCAGGAGATCGATGCAAGGAAAGACTGTATATCGGCTTGCCACCATGTGTAGATAAGCTTTGTGAATATTGGGGAGGACTTTGTCGTGGAGTTTCCTTGTTTCAGGATCGCTATGTGGGGTATATTCGAGGGGTTCTTATTTCTTGATTTTCTTGAAAACTTCTTCCCAGCGAGGAAATGTCATCTTGGCTCCAATGCTTGCTTCTGTATCTTTGAAAGCTGGGGGATGGACAAAGGGCTCCTTGGTGATTCTCTTAAATGACAGACACTGGCTTGGGATAAAATTCTAATTGTCTTGCAACTGATGGGGAGGAGCCTTCTCCTACTTCTGATTCTTGCAGCTTAATAGCTCTCAGGAATTTCCTGGTGGAAGGATTCTTTAGAGGCATTGTTCCTATAATGCTTGCTATGAGAATTTCTTAGTACTCACTGAAATTTGGGCATTTTCTTCTGGGTTGTTGGCTTCACTCTTTTGTTTGTTCTGTATTTCTTGCTGGGCAGAATGGGGTCATGCACAATTAATCAAATAGGATATAAATAGAGAGTTACTATCAGTCATATCGATCAGTTAATATGAGCAATAAATGTAAATTCAATATAAATTACCCTCGTATTTCTTCAAATAAACCTTAACTAGTTGACGGCGGAGGCACAGGAGAAGATACATTGTATCGATGGGTTTAACAGATCCTTTTGATTCGTGCATGAATTAGTAACTAATGCACAATCTATGAATTAACTACCAGCTTTGTCTATGGCGTGTCTGACACATAACGAGGTCAAACGTCTCGTCGCGTCACATCACTCTGGTGTAGTGATCAGGGATCAACTGTTTACTCCTGACCTCTGCGTAGTGTTCATTATTTCACTTTTTCTCTACCGAAACCGAATGGATCGGCCTTCAGCAAAATCATTCCTGAGGTTGTTCATGGGAAAGGAACACTTTCATCGACCAATGCCGATGAAGGTTGGTAGTCGTCTACTTTGACTTTCCAAACTATTTTCACCACCTTTATCTTTCACCGATGTTGTATTTCTCAAGTGAGTTGGGGAAACTCTGGGTCATTGATTCGTGTAGACAATCGTCGAAGAAGATACCCAAAAAGAAAATGTTCACAAATTTTTTAGGGTGTGTTGAGTACTCAATAGGTACATCAACAATCTATCAAACCATTTTCATTACAAAAATGACTGTCTGATTTGGACCATTTTCCAAATTGGAAAATACATGTCCGTCAGAAATCTCAAACCACTTTCCGAACTGGAAAGGAACTTCTCA